>JAQQRF010000756.1:0-28535 GCA_030523145.1 Trissolcus brochymenae | reverse complement strand
TATTATTATTATTATTATTATTATTATTATTATTATTATTATTATTATTATAAATTGTTAAAGATTAATGGTACCTAGTTTTTGAGGTGAAGGTTAGCAGTAGATCCCATTGTTTGTTTACATTCTTTATCCAAAAATTGTATCAAATTGTGCTAAATATTCTCTCATTATTCCGGAATCGCATTATTCTCAGTTTTTTTAGATACCATAATTGCTGCAGTTTTTATTAACTAAGTCCCTGACTCCGTGTCAGCAGATTTTATACATCACCTTAATTTTGTTGAATGAAAACAAAAATGTCGAGCTAATAATGTAACGAAATTCGGTCGGTAAGTGCGAGAACCTGCATAGAGAGTTTGATTTGCAAGTGTACGCGCTTGTCTTCCGCGCGTAATTGCGGTTAATTTAGCGACGGTCAAATCGGCCAGTCAGTATGCGCGACGGCAGCAGTGGGAGCTGGCGCGATCGTTGGCTGCTTTTAACGTTGTGCCGATCAACGGTCGATTCAACGAGTGTCAGAGGTTGCGCGGCTATTTTAGCACCAACAAAAAGTTCCTCCGGTTTATTTTCGGTTGATTTTTCATCGGTTCAGTGGACCTTCAGTCTGAAAACTTTTAATGACAAATTAAAAACAGTGATTGCTGTCGGAAGGACAAGTTTGTTTACAAATACACACAATCATTCTTCGAAGGATGATTCGTTGAAAAAAGGTGCTGATTTGTGGGAAAAAAAAAAAGAAGAAAAGAAAACTGGAGCTCCCGGTGAATTAATTTGACGTAATTAAGGGATTGTTATGTAAAAAAGATAACGTGGCGACTGATTTTCGAGATAAAGTATGCGATTAACGTGAACGCGAGGACAATGGATTCAACAATTGAACTCCACATCGGTTATGTAATTTTCAAATTAAACGTTGCGTGTGTTTAAGTTACAACTTGTTTAAAACGTTTATCCTTTTACACTAGTCTATAAATAAAGCCCGTTCCTCTGTTGCAAGTAAACAAGTTTTGATCGAACCGACAACAGAGCCTGCTCTCGAACTTTGTTTACCAATTTGGAGTACAGTTTTTCGTCCTCTGATATATTCATCAAACAATTCAACACCTTCTTTCAACTACTAAACATTTATTTTATTATTTTTTTCATAGTTCAAAACGATTCGTTTTGTTTTAACATTCGAGTTCTGATTGAAGTCCGAAATTCACCGACTGAGAAACATCATACGACACTTGTTCGTGGATGAAACAGAGATCACGTCAGGACAGAAGTGGAAAAGTCGTGGACTGAGGAGAGAAAACATTTGTATATTATGAACTCGTTTATCATTGGAACGTGACAAATCAACATGTTCAAATTTTCTGCCAGACAAGACTGGGAGGCTTGGACCAAAGGTACAGAGACACTTTGATGTAAACAATCGACTCGGTCCCAGTGCCAAGTTTTGCACGTCTTACAATTTCGTTTCCTGACGCATTTTCATCGTCACATTTTTCACGTGCTCGCTGCTCTCCTCTCTTATCAAATATTTTTAGATGCTTCGTGATGTCATTTTCAAATTTTAAACATCAATCTTCACATCTGCAAATTGAAGAATTTTCATCATTTTTTGTTTTTCATTTTCAAACAACTATAAAATTTACATTTTATTGATAATTATTTATATTTTAATTTCGTGCTTCATTTTAATTTTAATCTGTGAATCAGACAGAAAAAAATTTATAATGAAATTTAACATTTATTTTGGGGATTTTTGTTTTTCTTTTCGTTTTTTTCAAAGTAAATTTTTCATTTTTTCATATTTATTTGTTTGTTTTTGAATAAATATTTTCGTTGTATTTTTAAGTTAACTTGGTTATTAAAAAGTGAGTTTATTGCAAAATCTTTTGTTTTCCTTTGATTTTCTGTTAAAAAAATTATTACATTGAACGTGTTAAGCTTAAGATGGATATTATAAATCTGTCCTTATGACGTTTTTCAGAGCTTATCCCACGTATATATAAAGCAAGTATCTACATATAAATCTACTAAATCTGGCAAAACTCGATCGCGACGTTGCCAAATTGAGATATGCTCTCCAATGCCATGCCGTGTAATTCTGAATAATTGACAAAAACGAAAAGTTACAATTAACTGTCCATTTATGTAACTTTACAAATTTAGACAACGTTTATGTATCTATTCTCTCAGTTTTAAAAATAATCTTTGACATTTCAGTGTGCTCAAAAAGCGTTATGTTTTTGTTGAAAAATATGTCAAAATTGTAATTATCACATTTTATAAAATGATAAAAAGATAAATAATAATAAAAAAGATATGAATGATCGATATAAAAAGTGAAATATGAAACCATTTGTGCTGTGTGGAATTAATTGCATCTGCATAGCAATTAAATCTGTCGTAAATATCTCTTTCTTTTTAATTCTCCGTCGCAGTCGTAGAAACTCGCGGTCAGTTTGAAATTTGCTGCGATAGAAATTGTCTCACTTGATTGGACGTTAAATGAGAATTGTTATAGTTTATAGGATAATTTGTAGTTGATGGTTTTTAATAAGAAAATAATTTTAAACAGTTTCCATCTCACCAATAAACGTCTTTCCTCCGATTAATTAAAATGCTAAATAACTATAACTGACATGTTTCATTAAAATCAACATTTTTAATCGATCCAGTCATTTTATAAAAAAAGGAACATTTTTTTAAATAACAAAATCGATGACATTTTCTTGTTAGATATTTTTCGCTGGAAAATGTCATATCGAATAAAAATGTAAGTGAACAAAATTGAACACTTTAGTCGGGTCGAATATACCGTTGGCTGAAACGTTTTACAATGCATTTCGTAGATTCCAGCGAAACGAGCAGTTTTTTAAAATTGGCGCGCAACTGCTATCACGCTTTTCCGTGTAATTAACATAAATTACAGTGTGGCCTGAAAAATAATCTAGCAGTAATTACAAGACTCGCGGTCAATTCGCGTCTTCCTCGAGATCGTATTAGGACCAACTGTAAAACGGGTTTATTCCTCTCGTTGATGGTCTCCTGACCTTCGCAAAAACCTTAGACTTTGATTTACTTTTATCATCATTAGCTTACATGAAAACAATAAATCTTTCGAACAAAAACTAAAATAAAAAAATTAAATTAAACCAAAACAACAATGACATACAACTTTATTTTTCTCTCTCTTTTTTTTTCATTCATAATTTCATTTTCATAACTACCGTTGTTTTTACATCAAACTTCTTGAACGATTTTTAGCTCAGTTACGCTTTCTAACCTTTAAAATGCATTAGTCCAGATCTTGATGCAAGTTTTAATAACAAAACCGACTTATCGGTCGAGTGAATTCAATGGGTGTGATACGAAATTTCATTCTAAATTACATTTAAAATACGAAACGAGTCAATTAGATACAAATCTCTTTATTCGTTTGTTCAAAGCCTATATCTGGTTATTATCGAAATATCTTTTAATTTGTTTCATTTTTATCAATGTCGCATGAGATGACAAAGGTCGACGTATTAATTTCCAGACAATGATTGATTTAACAAAATGAATGAATTAATTGCTATTAATTGTATGTTTGAAATCGTTGAAACATTTTTTGCGTTGTTTCGACCAATAAAAAGCGATTACACTTTATTAGAAGCAGAATTTTCTTAGCTGGCAACGTAACGTCTGAGCGAGAAATTACAGTGAAACGCATCTCGATTGTAAAAAAGCGTGTTTATGTAGCGCTACATCGAGCTGAAAAGTGGAAGTTTAAGTACGAATGCACCAAAGAAAGGAAAATCATGCGGCAAAAAGGAGGTCACATGATATATACTATACTTCAAATTGTCATTTTGTTTAATGCTCGTCGCTTTGTGTCGATGTTTTTCAAAGAACCGCTTCGCGCTCTCTAGAATACGACACGCATTTCAGTTACGTCAAGACAAAAAATTGCACCAACTGATAAAAATATTTCTACCTTATACTCCCCAAAAGAAAAAAAAGTAACTGCTCTTTCAAAGTTCAACAATCTCTTTAGATTTCAAATTTCTTTTCCACGGATAAAAATTTAAAATTTGAAATAAAATTTTGTGAGTTTCAATGATTTATTCATTTTTTCTAATTTAAATTCCAAAATTGAAAAGAACTGCAATTTTTTTTATTGATAAGACGAATTTCGTATTCAATTTTTTTTTCATCCGTTGGATTTTCCCTGAAAAAAAAAGGTCGCGTAAAATTGGAATGGCGTGACTATTTTTTTTTTTATAAGAATTCAATTCTACTTGATAAATAATTAGATTGGCACGCTTTCGAGCACATTTTTCAATAAATCAGCAAAATCGAATGCAGCGGGCGAATCGACCCTTTTGTTCCAGTCAAGTAAATATCGCAAAGTTCCGCGTGGAATCGACGCCCGCAATCAAGCACGTTTGACGGAACGAGGAACAGGATTAAGTGTCGCGGCTTTCCCATGTTCTGTCAGCCTGAGAGAGTATTTTCGTTGCACCCCAACTCCTTTGAGACGCGTCTCGGAGACTTATTTTTATCGCGAGGGTAACGGCCAATCGGATGACGAATCCTGAAGGGTCGATCACGAAACTTTCTTTTCCTCTCTTCGTGACGGAAATTCAGTTCCAACGATGAAAGGACTATGATTCGCTTGACGATTTCATTCCGATAAAAAAATCTGTCACTCAAAATAATTACAAAAAGAGCTAACTTTCAACTACCAAATTGTTTCAACACTAAGCAATCTATAATGCCAAAACTTTAATAAATTATAATTCAGTTTGAAAAAAAAAAATTAAATTGTATTATTTTTTTGAATATTACCACCGCGGGCATCTGTTCCATTTTGGATTTAAGAAACACCACACATGGAGAAAAAGCCCACGAGTGCAACTTATCCTGATACTTTTCATGCAATGGGTTTTCGATAAAAGGCATTATTGTGCCTTAAGAGGAAAGCCAGTGTTATTTTGGTTATTTATACACGTGTTTCTGATTCCCCCGTTCGATATACCGTGTGTTCTTGTCGCGCGGCAACTTTCGGTGTTGTTTCATGCGATGAATAAGGTGACGATGGCTCAACAAAATTATTACCCTGGCTTTTTCTTTTACGACAACGCCGAAGTTATGTCTCAGGATATTGAAATGTGACGGTTATTTGAAAGCTCATAAAATTTGCCGCTAAATTATAACGCCCTCTCATAAATAATAATTCTTCATATTTTTCATTTTTGTTTCTTTGCTTCTTTCCGACGCCTTGCGAATATGCACGGTGACATAAAAAAGTATAAACAACTTCTGTTTTGTTACAATCTTTGTTTACAATTTCATGTTATGAAGATGTAAACATGAATGACCTCTGCTGCATTGTTTACGATAACGGTGTAAATAACAATGACCTCCGGGGATTTAGCGCAAATATAAGCCGAATGTCGACACAAAATACATCAAAGTTTACAAACACTGACTATATTCCCAAATAAAGGAGAAAGCCATCAAATGTCCTTGCAGTTGCAGCTCGGCCAACGGTTTGTAACCTTCTTTTTTTCTGAAGATTGTTTATTCAAGGTCCCCCCAAAAAGACAAACGTAGGGCTCGAGTGTGCTACATGTTGAAGTTGAGAATCGAAGTTGGATCTGTCGATTGAACACGAATTCGTGATTACTCAAACGTCCGATGCAAAGGGTCGGGTATACTCTGGTACACAAACACGCATATGCGCGGATTGTTATGGCCTCAACACAAAGACGCTCGCCCTCTGTCCATTATCCTTCTTCTTTAGAAGGGCACAGATCGGCCCACGTGAATTAAGGGATGATTCACGCTTTGAGGAGCAGATCGATAGTGCTTGCACTTTTGTTATTCCTTTTTCCACGGTTTTGACAGTTGGACTCCCTCAAATTATACTTAAGGTAATGTGGAACCGAGAGTTACCGACATTACAGATTTGTTTAATATGATTTTCTCACTTATTTTAGTCATTCCTTATAAGCAAAGAATATTATTTTAATTTTCTATATATGTCAGATCAAAAAATGTACCTAGATCATCCTACGTAAATGAAAATGTTCTATGCATATTTTGAAAATATTTTCTTGGCAGACATACAGAGATATTAAAATAATATTGTTGAATATTGTAAATGTTCTTGAAATGTCCTTCGAATATTGTGTGCTTATAAGGTTCCTATACAACAAATTTGAAGTTTTATTATAAATTTTTAAAGATCAATGGTATCTAGTTTTTGAGGTGAAGATTAACAGTAGGTCCCATTGTTTGTTTACATTCTTTATCCAAAAATCCGTGGCAGCAGATTTTATACATCACCTTAATGTAAACATCTGATAAATTCAATCTCATCATTTGTATAGATTGAAACTTATTTATTATTGTTTTCTTTTCTGTTATCAGCTCTTATTTCTTGTTTTTCTTTCAAATGTTGATTTTCAAAAAAAAAAAAAAAAAATTCAACGAAGGTTTGATCCGCCATTTTGTAGCCATCCTATCAACTGTTTTGTCTGTTGTTATTTGTTGAAATTATAAAACTGTACACCGCAAATTAAAGCCGTTACTTTGATAGAACAAGAGGGATCGAGTTTTGAACCCCCGCACCGATCTGTTTTTCAGCTGCATGAAATCCGTATTTATTGCAGATGTTGAGTAGTAAACAAGAGATTTTTTTTTCTTCCTCTCCACTCCTACCTTTTTTTAGGGGTTGAGTTTGCAGGGCGGTGAAACATGATAGTGTACTTAAACTGTCAAGCATGAAATCTCATGTTATAAAACTGTTAATAAATCCTTGTCCGCCATTATTTCCAACAACCTCCGTACGTTTCCTCGACCCTATAACATTTCAAAAATTAAATCTCAAGTTCAGATTTTCAGCCTAAAGCAAAATTATTCAACTCACCGTTCGCTTGTTCGTTTTGAAATAAAATCTGATGGTTATCATATTCTCATGTTCAACAATTTATTCTCTCACATTTTATTTTCTATATTTTACAAAATTTAAATCTTCGTCAACTGAATTCAATTTATTTTCAATGTATTTGAATGGGAATATTGTCGAACGGATTGTTGTGAGCCACAAAAATCAATTTCCTGGCTGTAATCCGGACGAATGAAATTCAAATACGGACAGTGTGAGTGTGACCACGAGATATGCAAGGAACGAATATAATCTCTCGGGGTGCAAGGCGCTCTGAATTGGTACCGGTTAACGAACGAAATGAAATAACGAGGGCCATCAAACGTCCCGTGGCGTGGGGGTTGCGCTTCCCAGGGGACGCAGGCATATGTGTTTGCGTATCACGGGCTCCCTCACGGTCGTGTTTATGAATCTCATTATGTCCCGTCCACTTGATTTCACGACCCAATCAAAAAGTTGAATAAAAAGCCACGCTTAATCGTCACAAATCATACGCCGTGTTTAACTTTGTTAACATACGTCCTCTTCTCTCCTGTTTGTTTACCTTCCCCCTTGTGTTTATTCAATTTTTCGTCCCTCCTTATATCTTAATTTTAGAAAACGAACGGTTGAGAAAATGAAAAAATCAAACAAATTTTTGTACATTCTCAGTGACGGCAAATTGTTTTCGATTTCATAAGCGACTACTGTTATTACTAAGCGGTTAGAAAAATAATGCCTCAAAATCAAGATCAACTTTTTAACGTGACGTTACCATTGGGTGCGACTAAAAATAACAAATTTGGATATTATTTTTAGTTCATTCAACTTTTCTTTTTCGGTTCAACCAACTTGGATAATATTTCAGATTCTGAGTGAACGTTTTTGTTTTTGTTTTGATATTCATTGTTTATTGATAGGTTGGACAAAAAAGTTTGTGGATCTGGACTGAGAGACGAAACAAAAAAAATTGAATGAATTCAGGCATTAAAAAGGCGTTCGCATTTTTAGAGAGGGGATATATCTCGAGTTTTGCGCGTCAACGTCAGTTGGATTGGAGATGACGGTATCGTCCGGAAACATTGACGTTTGTATAAAACATGTGGGATGACGAGACTCGCCGCTTATTCGTGAAATGAATTTTTGACAGTGCGATCGACGCTGTAAATTCAATTAGATCACTGTGACGGTTATCGAATGAAAAATGCGAACGAAAAAACCGCCAACAGACCCGAGATCTGATGAGATTAAAAACACGCAAATGCAGGCGATAAATACCCGACCATGACTCTGAAAAGTTTGCTATAAAACAGGCTGCCCTTCGAGCTCCACAGAATTCAGTCAACTCAACTTCATAAAAAATTATTTTAAAAAAGATACGTTTTTGTGCCATCAATCCAATTTTTAAAAAATAATTTATTTTTGTTTATTAAACAATGTTTTTCTGTGAATACAAAATTCAAATTGTTTGTAACATTGTTTTCATTGATTTTTTTTGTTTTTGAACCTTTTTTTTTGTTTTTTTACCATTTTTTATGAAATTGAGTATAACTTTTTCAAAGCGGAACAAAAGAATTTGTTCACGGTGTTACAGATGTGACTTTGGAGCTGATTTCCAATCTATGTTTCGCATTTTTTCACCACACACTGAACATCTAGGTCGACTCAATTTTTTTGCATAAAAACCACGTGTCGGCCATTATTAAGTTCTGACCTTAATAGGCCGTTTTATCCTATTCATAATACCTTATTGTCTTCTTCATTTTTTTCGAGATTTAATTCAAGTAAACGATAACAAGCGATCGCTTTATCGTTTCACTTATGCAAAATAAAAGTTTTACTTCATTGAACAATTCTATGCAAATACAAACTATGAACAAATTAAACAATTTCTAATTTTTTAACAATTCAAATGCAGTGAAAAAATTCGATTGTTTTTCCCAATTTTAATTTTATCGTTCTGTTTTTTATAACGAAGAACAAAAATGAGAACAAAACGTGATAGTGAAACTTTGTTTTTTGATAAACTGTAGTTATAAGGAATGAAAAAATAAAAGCCAAAATTGTATTATTGCATAAAATAGTTAACTAGTTTGAGCTTGTTTCTTTTTATTCGCAAAACAGCAAAGTTCAATGGCTGACCTAGCGCAAAAGACGCGCGATAAGTTGTCAAGCGCGCTTTTTCGCACGGGTTCGCGACTCGCATAATCGGTCACGTTTCGCGCCGCTTCGTTGCATAACAATTGTTTCTAAAGCCTAATGTTTATTTATATCGCAGCAGCGTCACGCGACAGGCGCCAAACGCACCAACAAAAAGTCATTCCCATTCATGAACCAATAAACGTGGGCGCTTCAATGAACCGCTGTCGTGTTTTTGTTATGGCAAATGTTGAAAATAAATAAGTTGTTCATTGTCTCAGTAACATAAAATTAATCTAATCAATTAGAAACATCTCTGATGGTTGTAATCGAGGAAAAAAACAACCTTCGAACAAATGAATTCGGTCTTTTTTTTCAACTATAATGATTGAGACAAACTTTTCAATTGGTTTGTTGCTTCAGTGACTAATTGGCGGTTATTGTTTGATTTTTGTTGTAGATGTAAGACTGCAATTAAACGAGCAGCTGAGATGCTTGGACGTGCGGATGGAGGCGCAAGTCGCCTTGGTCGCCGAGCTGCAGGACTTTTTTCGAAAAAGGGCAGAAGTCGAGCTCGACTACAGCAAGTCGCTGGAAAAAATGGCCAAAAGTATACAAATGAGACACAAGGAACAAAAACAAAAGTAAGTTCTTTTTTTTTTTGAGTTACAAAAATCTGTCTATTTTTATTTGATATTTGTCCGTAAAATTATCGCCAGGGAAGAAACATTAAATGATAAGTTCGAAAGCATAAGAGATACGAGTTTTAGCCAGAAGAGATAGAGAAGACCTCCTTTTTTCCTAAGATAAACATTTTTACGACCTGATTTTTAGTTTCAACTTTTATATTATTTATCGCGTAAACTTGAAATGAATAGGAAGCGATAAAAAGGCACGCTTCCAAGAAGACTGCGGATGATCTTTTGCAAAAAAATTGTTTTTCCTCTGGCGAATTATAAATAGAGATGGGTAATGAAATGTCATTATTTGTTTTCATAGGCGAGAGCATTGGCCGCTTTTCTCGAGCTACGCTTGCTGGCAACAGCTCATCAACGAAACCAAGTCTCTGAGCAGGGACCACGCGGCACTCTCTGAGGTCTACAGTACGCATCTCGTCGGCAGACTCAACCAAGTTGTGGAGGATGTTCAACGTATTTATAAGCGGGTATGTCAACGGCTCTTCAATGCCCGCCTTTTTCAATCTGTTTTCAAGGGTCACTTCGCAATTGTTCTTCAAGATCATTCAAAACTTTTCTTCGCTTTTTTTTTTACTTCAAAAATAAAAGAAAAAAAATGAAAAGTTATTATTTTTATTTTTCTACTTGTACGTTGATAATAAAATCGTCGAATTAAAAGATAGAATTTGTGTCAATTTAAATTATAATTGAAAAATCAAGATTGAAATATTTGTAATTCTTGAAATATCCGTTTCACTTTCTACAAATTGTTGAAGTAAAAAAGTTAATTGGTTTATTGTACAGTTTATCTCTAACTACGGAAATAAGTAAAATTGTCCCTGTCAATGTTTTTTGTAAACATTAAATAATAGAATTTTACCATAATTGGTCTAACTGCATGAAGCTACAAATTATTTATTAATGTACTATAAAATACGTGCGACATAATTTGAAACAGAGAAGCCTAAAGTGGAAACAGTACCTGTGAATAACACTCAATTGGCATTTATATTCAATTTGTTTCAAACAAAAAAGAACTTTTAAATAACAACGTTTTTAATTCATTTGAGTTAATTTTTTGTCATCATTTTAAATTACAAATTTAATTAGAATTATAATGAAGTGAAATTTAATCTAATTGATTTGTTGGAAATATGATTTCAGTGTCGCGAAATAGGATACGAGACACACGAAGAGATATTACGTGTACTGCATGAGCTTCACACGACAATGAAAACATACCAGACGTATCAGGCGGAGTCGCGACAGGCTGAAACGAAACTGCGCGTGGCCGAGCAACAGAGAACTAAGCTCGAAGTCACGAACGTGCCGATGGAAAAGCTCGCTCGTAGCAAGAAGTACAAGCTCATTGAAAAGGAGGTGAACAAGGTCTGCATCGTAACGTAATTTTCTCAATGAAACTTCCAAACGTGTGTTAACATGCGGAATTCTCTGAACGAATGAAAATCAATTGCCAATCGCAATCACCATCTTTCAGCTTATATTTTTTCATGCGAAAAACGAAAAAAAAATGTAAAATAAACGCACAAATGTGAAAACGAGAAATGCCAAGCCCTGTTGAATTGTAAATCGTGATTTTTGATTTTGTTATCGAGTCGCTGATTTCCATAACAAATTGTCGCCGAAACGAGCGTGGTTTTAATTTATTGAAATTAACTCGAAGCGTTGGCGCAGCGCGAAATCAATAATGGAATAAAAAGCCCGGCTATTATAGCCTTTGTCAGTTTTATTTTTGGCAGTCGAATCGTGCTGAAAAAATTATAAGCTCCGAGAGAGTCGTCGCGCGAATATCAATTCGAATCTGGTCATGTGTTTTGATAGACCGCGAGAGAGAAAAAAAGTAAGAGAGAGAGACTGTGAAAGCGTTTCTACGATCGCTTATTCAACAGACATTTTTATGTTCCTATAACCTTCGTTTGCTCTGCGCAAGCCGGGCATTAGAAAGTTTACAAATAAGCCGACTTTTTGTAATTGCAAATTGAACTCTATTCGAGATCGCCAATTTTGTTTTACGACTCGAAGATGGGGCTCGCTTTCACATTTTATTATAAACCACTGTACACCGGATTTCATAATGCACTTGGGTGTTTGCACATTTCAAATTTTTCTTTCGTTCGAAAATGATTTGCCTCCGATCGTTAATTTATTTTATTGTTTCTTGTTCCAGAGAAAGAATAAGTACACGGAAGCTAAATTAAAAGCCCTAAAAGCTAGAAATGAATATATCTTGTGTTTGGAAGCATCAAACACAACGATACACAAATATTTCGTCGAGGATTTGTCTGATCTCGTTGATGTGAGCACTTTATCTTTATTGATTCAAGTTTTCTTCTATCGAATTAAGACATTCCATTATTCATTCCATTTTCCTTTTGAAATACTATTTTTCTACGTCCGATTGAGTTTTACTTTCGACATTTTTCAGCGATTTATTCGCTCAAGCTGGTTGAGAAAAATATGTTTTCTATTAAATCCCTCTGTATATCAGTATCAAGTGAACAATGCAAAGCCCATAGCTAACGCCTCGAAAATGTTGTTTGCTTTGCAGTGTATGGATTTCGGATTTCACAACTGTATCGCTCGAGCATTGTTGATGCATTGCAGCGCCGAAGAAGGCAGACAGCGCTCTTTACAATGCAACGGAGAACAATTGTCTTCATGTATCAGTGCTCTGGACTCACGGGCAGATAAACAGAGATTTTTGGAAGCTCATCATGCTGCTTTTATGATACCTAAGAAATTCGAGTTCCAGGGCCAACGTGGCGACGAGGTCAATCTTCAAATTTAACTAATAAATAAAATTAAACAAAAAAAAGTCGAAGCTTGAATAGAATCAAAAAATATAAAAACAAAAATGTAAAAACACAAAATTGTAATATGAAAATGTCAAAATAGGTACGTAACAAAGTTTTAACGCGTAAGAATCTTTTGAACCAAAAGTTTTGATTACAAGTTTTTTTTAACCTTATATCAGAGTAAACTGAAATAGAACAGGAAAAAAAGTGGGAAAAGTAAAGCGTATTTAATTGAGTGTATTTTCACTGTGAGAATACAAATCGATAACTTGTCGGGGAATAAAAGAAACAGCAGTTAAAGTTGAGACTTATTTCAGTCCCCGGAGCCAGAACTGCAGAAGATGTTGCACTCGGAGATGGAGCAGCGTCTGGGGCAACTTCAACAACGAGTAACGACGCTTCGAACCGAGTCCGAGGAAGTTTGGAAAACTTTGGAAACTGCGGAGGCAAGTTTGCGCGAGATGCTTACGGCCAAGGACTACGACTGCTCGAGATACTTTGGCGATAACGCCGTGCCTACGTCAAAGCCGCCCGAAACTCTTCAAATTAAGCTCAGAGCTGATCGACAGGAAACTGAAGAGTTTTATCTTACGGTATATAATGTTCACAGTGTACATGAAACATGAGACCTCAGATAAACTGCAAACTCATTTCAATTTTAATTTATTTGAATTAATTATTTTTTTCTGTTCCAGAAGTTTCGTGAATATCTTTTAGGAACATCTCGAATAGCCCGACTGGATGCGAAGCAAGAATACATAAGGCAAATTTTATTGGACGGTTCGAATGCATCGCCAAATCCGTCGATCGGAACGGTGAAGCAAAAGCAAGCCCGACGCAAGCGGATTGGCCGGCTGCAGATGAACGGGCAGCCAAAATTGTTCGGCGGATCACTCGAGGAGTATCTCGAGAGCACGAATCAAGAGATCCCATTGATCATAAAGAGCTGTGTCAGAGTGATCAATCTTTATGGCCTGCACCATCAGGGCATCTTCCGGGTGTCCGGCTCCCAGGTGGAGATCAACAACTTCCGCGAGTGGTTCGAGCGAGGCGACGATCCGCTGGCCGACGTGACAGACGCCTCGGACATCAATAGCGTCGCGGGCGTGCTGAAGCTGTATCTGCGCGAGCTGCGCGAACCCCTCTTCCCAATTATTTATTTCGAGCACCTGATGGAGCTGGCGCAGCTCGAATCGAAGCAGGAATTCGTGTTGAAGATGAAAGAACTCATCGCCAGCCTGCCCAAGCCTGTTGTTATCGTGATGAGATATTTATTCGCGTTTCTTAATCAGTGAGTACCGTAGAATCATGGGGAGAGAACAAGATTAATATGTTTTCTCGGGTTATAAAATTTAGCGGCTGTATAATATTTGAATGTATAATACTTAAATGAATGATTTAAATTTACATAACCCGAAGGGGCTATCGGGGCTATCGGTAAAAGTGATCTGAAAACTGTTTAATAGGAATTGATTTCACTTCCTCAGTTATGCTAATCAGGGGTCCAATTCGTTATGAAAAATATAAGATGGAATACTAAAGAGTTAGATCGAGTGATTTATATTGTTATTTCTCCTGACGAATGTGCTTGTTTGCAGTTTATCAGAGTTTTCGGATGAAAACATGATGGACCCGTATAATTTGGCGATCTGCTTTGGCCCGACACTCGTTCCCGTACCGGAGGACAAGGATCAAGTACAGTATCAAAACCAAGTGAACGAGCTAATTAAAAACATCATTACATACAATGAAGAGATATTCCCAGAAGACATCGGTGGCATACAGTACGAAAAGTACATCAGCCGAGAACCGGATGACGGGTAATTTTCACCTCCCACTGTTTAACTAATGTTTATCTTGTTTGCAGAATCTTCGCAATTGATTTATTATACAATTTCTCATGACTGTTATCATTGCAGTGACGTCGGTGATTCACCATCAGATCAAGTGCAGGAGGATATGGATTCAGAAGTTTATCCTTCCGAAGATGGTAAGTTGAACAACCGTTTTTGTTTTAATTAAAACGTCAGTAAAGGCAAAGTAATGATTTTGCTATTTTTTTTTTATCCAGAGTCTGAGAACATGGAAGCGACGGCTCAGTTTGACTTTATAGCAAGATCCGAAAGGGAGTTGAGTTTTAAAAAGGGCGACACTTTAACACTGTTTACCCAAGTAAGCAACGACTGGTGGAGAGGTGCTCTCGCTGGCAGAGAAGGACTGATTCCTGACAAGTATATCATGCTCAAGATAAAGTAAGCATCTCAGGGAATCCACTCGCAGACTTAGTGCAATATACACAGTAATATGTCTCTCTCTCTTTCTCTCGGTCATCTTATAACATAATCTTCGCGATTTTTCCGCTTCAGTATTTTGTATTAACTCTCGGTGAGAACTAATTAATTATACTGTAAATTCACCATATCCCGCAACACTCAACATTTGTTTAGTCACTGTTCAACGTTGTATGTACATATTTATTTTAAACACCATCAGTATCTGTCATCATTTTTTTTTCTTTACAATTACAACTGTTCTTTTTTTATATATTTTTTTGTACTGTTCTTTTGTAATTTTTTATTATTTTTGTAATCATCAGTTTTTATGGTAGAGATAGTAGATTTGAGAAAGCCCATCGCCTGAAATGAACATTTAGCAATATTGAGATCTTAACTGTGAGAAACAAGAAGAAAATGTGGTTTAATTCAGTTTTGATTTGTCTGATTAGAGATGAAGAGCGAGAAAAGGAATTATTGAAGTCGTCGAGTGAAGAGTCAATGAGGCGACGAGCCTCAAGCTCGACAGACAGCGCCTTGTCGAGCAACAACTCGCCGCTGATGGGCTCAGCTAATAACACAAACATTTGGTCATCGATCGCGAGCGATTCTAATGTGATACAGTCCGAGGGCACGAACGTCAACACCGTCGTATCGACGGTCGTGTCAAGTGTGCCCTGCGTCTCTTCCACGCAACCGATCATCAGCCGAGAGGTATTGGAAACCACCGTTTAGCCTTTCACAAAATAGCTTCTATTTTCGTTGGACTCGCAGCAATCGACGAGAATGCGACTTCGTAGATATGGGTGCATGGCTCTAATTTTTTTGTCCAGCTCTCAAGCAATTTTTTTTTTTTTCGTTACGTTTTTTGTGCCGTGGTCACCAAATGGACGAATATCCTTCTGTTTTCAATCTAGCATTTTTTACAACCAATGTGTTTCAAGTTGAAAAATATCCGTTCATTCGTTCGTCCTTTCTGTAATCAAATTCATAAGTTGTATTTTTTAATTTATTTGTCCCTATCATTGTCAGTCTTTCATCTTAAATGTTCATTGTGTTTTGCGTCTCCCGTTTTAAAAATTTTTAATTCTGCTTTATGTTACAATTTTTTTGTGTATGTTGAATCGTGATATAAAAGTTTGCCTTTACAATGGCTTTGTTCAACTTTTGAATCTACGCAAGTTTTTTTTTCGTTCGATGATTTACATTGTAGTTGAAAGGAAATTCTTGTATGAAAGACACGAAATATGTATTTCATGAAAAGTTTGCAATATTTTAAAAAGCCTTCTCATGAAACATTGGGTGATGAATTTTTTGAATCAATCTATTTTGATTTAATTTGTTCGGGATAAAATTTCATTGCAAATTGTCCATAAATACTTTTTACGAATCTCATTGTGAATTTCGTGGTTCAAATTCAGTTACAAATTACCTCTAGATTTTCGCATTATTCAAAAACCCAAATATAACAATC
Organism: Trissolcus brochymenae; assembly: GCA_030523145.1. NCBI lineage: Eukaryota > Metazoa > Arthropoda > Insecta > Hymenoptera > Scelionidae > Trissolcus > Trissolcus brochymenae. Next base: position 12,249 of record JAQQRF010000756.1, on the reverse strand, counting down.
TCTCATCGATTAATAGTAACAGTTTTACTATAGCAATCTGAATAGTTTGAATGACACAATTAAACTGGTATGCTGCGTAGTTGTGATTCACAGATTTCTATCCTCCTGCACTCTGCACTAGCATTGCCATGCACAGCTTCGACGAAACGTGAGATACTTATCGTTTTTTTATTATTCCTTTTTTTCAATTCCATGTACCATTATTTTTTATTCTCCGACAAAGCGTTTCTTATGTTCCAAATGAGACTGATTTTATCTTAAAAATGGAAATTTTTTTTAAATAATACTTTTGTACATCGTTTTATAAAATATAAATTGTTTTTATAAAATAAACTCATTATTTCGTCAAAAGAAAAATTTTGATGGATCAAAATTAAACGAACTGCAGAACGAACTTGAAAGGGAATCAGATAATTGAGACAATCTTTTTGCGATCCGATCGCATTTCCTAGTCACTGAAGCAGCTATGAAAAAAATATAAAAAAGAGAAAAAAAACGGAACAAGATGTCTGGTTCAAGTTTGATCCTTCTGCAAACGAGATGAAAGTCCGGAGTTGTATAATTTAAGTATCTGTAAAATATCCCATGTAAATAAAAAACGAAATATAGACGAGATAATTGAAAAAAATATATATCACTAGACGCGTTGTGCTGCATGCGCCTGTTTTCCCAAGGTTTTTTTTATTTTTGTCTGGCTCAAAAATTTGTTTGTATCACAAATTGATTATTATTAATTACTTTCGTTTTGGATTGATTGCTGTTTTTACAGATTTACGTTTAATCGGCCAAGTGGCACGCGGATAACAATATAATTGTATTTATCTTTCATCAGCAGTTTAAAATAAAAAGCATCAAATTTTATTTATACAAAAAAAATCAAATCAAAATTCATCTGCATTAAATTTAGAAACACAAATTTAAAAAAAAACGTAGTGTTCGCTTGTTGCAAGCAGTGTTTTCTTTTTGTTGTGTCGTTTTTTATCGTTCGAGGGATGTCGGTTGATTTGACAAACCTGTAGAGTCCCGATTAAACAATGTAGAAGAGACCAATGGGATTTTAACCGGAGTCCTGCTTAAACAACGGATCTGTACTTTTGTGGGCTTAGGTGAGTAACGTTCAGTCTCACCATTCTTGCTCTTTTTATGCTAAATTTTATGCCAATAAACAAGAACAAAAAAGAAAGAAAAATTGGAAAGAATCGGGCTTGAATTTCGATTCAGGGACTTTGAACGCAGTGAAAAAGTTGATCTTAGGTACGTGTTCTATCGAAGTATACCTTCAATACTTGTTTTTATATCATTTTGTAACGTCTAATAAATGTTTCTGGCTTCGGTGCATGATATTAATTGATGTTTGCATGTCTGGATTATCTTTAGATAAAAGTCTTAACAAAGAATTAACTTTTCTTGATAATAAAAATTGAAAATGACGGAACGTCGAAGAGAATAAAGTAGGACTCTACACGTATAACTTTGAACCAGACTTGAACTCTATCTTGATTTGACTTTTGTATATAAAGTAGCGATTCTTGTAGTACGTAGTTCATTCTGTTCAACCAATTAATATGTTTCCTGTAAAGAATATAGAACCAAAAGATTTGTATGAAGAAATGAAAAAAGAAATCAAAATCGAATGATGAACAATTTTAATTTTAATTTTATTTAATTTGTTGGTATCAAATTTAAGAGGATCTAAACGACTGTTTTGTTTTTCAGGACATATCAATGACTTCCACTAGGATTACAAAAACTAGTCTAGATAGTGAAAGCTCATCTGCTCAAGAGAAAAAGGCGACTTTGCAACAATCCAATAGCAATATGGACAACTCTGAGCAAGCTCAAGAACAAAACGAGAGCGAAGAAGCCGAACAGAACGGAAATACTCAAGACAAGGTAAACTCGGCGAACCAAACGATTTGGTAAAATACTTTTTTTCTTCTTCCTCTCAGTATCTCATTTTTGATTTTATATTACTTTTTCGTTTATATCAAATATCCGTTTGTACAAGATCCGATTTTTAATTAATTTCAGATAGGAGAATGAGGTCGCGAAATTCAATTTCTACGAAAATTGCGTTTGTATTTTCAGTAAAAATAGTTGATATTTGCTTTAAAAGTTGTAACACAATCGAGTATTTGTACTAACGCAGAATGTAAAACGTTGAAGGTATTTGGATACCCTTAACGCCTCAGTAATGAAGAAATACATTAATCGTTTATCATTAGTTACATCTAAAAAAGTTGTTATTAAATTTTGAACGTAGTTCAGCTTCATAAAAATGCTAGGCTTAATGTTATCATATCATTTATTAAATTTAAATAATTCATCGAATTGACTGAAATGTATTAAAAACACAATTATCATACTAATTACATCTAATTCATACAATATTTATTTTCTCAATATTACTCATATGAAAACAGTGTAAAATAATAACGTTTATAAACTATCAATCATAAAACCAATGTAAAAACATTTATAATTTAGATTTTTTTGTTTAATCATAACTACAAATAAAATCTATGAGATATTATTTTTAAATATCCAAATTCTTTTTAGCCAAACTCAGAGACTGACTTAAAGCGTAACTCAATCCCCGGCAAGAAGCAGACCTGGAAATCGCAGAGTGTCGGAGAGAGCACAGCTCAGCACAGCCCCGCTAACGGCTCGACCTCGCAGGAGGAAGAGTCGCAGAACAAGCACACGACCTTCTCAGCGAACCGCGAGCTCTGGCAAAGGAGAGCGACCTCGCAATGCAACCTGTTGTCAACGCCGACACCGAAGCCCTTTCGTTCGTCCCAAGAGTTTCGAGAGTTGCGGCACAAACACACCCCAGACCTCGTGATGGACCTGCCCCTCTCGGCGCAGGACGCCAGTAAAAAGTCAGCATCCTCAAACAGTCTCAGCAGCTCGGACGAGGAGAACTCGGTACCCGTGAGTCGGACCGAGGCTGCTACTTCGCCCACGGGACCCGAGTCCCCGGACATGAGCACTGCTGCTGAGAGATTCGCCAAACAGAACCAGTGCACGCTTAAGAAGAACACTAAGTCTAACAGTACCGATGCTACAGGCGTTGAAAAGGTGCTTAAAATCAATTGAAATTACATTGAATTAACTTTGAACATGTTATCATATAAATATGTCTGTAAAATATGATGTTTGTTATTTCAGAAAACTAAGCGTTCAGATACAGATCCAGATTCAACCGATGGTCCAGAGATTGAGATAGTGCGTTCAGCAAGTACGAATCAAATCGGTGATGTTCAGATGCCCTTACGTTCTCCGGTGCCGGCGCGATCAACGCCGAAGATCGTAGCAAAGTTTGCTGATATGCACCTGACCGGTGGCAGTCAGCAGGTGTCATCGTTCAAGCCGATTCCAACAATGACGAAGCAGCCAACGATTATGCGCAAGCCGGTGCTGCCGTATCCCGCTCACGCAATGCCCCACATGAGTCCAGAGTTTGCGCGCAAAATCGAGAAGCAAGCCCAGAGCGCAGAACAGAGCAACTAAAAGAAGACAACAGGAATTGAACAAGAGCCGTGTGTGCAGCCAACAAACATTTGTCAAATCATTCTCATCAATCCGCCCAGGTGGAAAAGCAACAGATAATCGAGAAGAGTTATTCCCCCCCCCCCCCTTAAGACGAGAGCGGTCTTTTCCGCCTTTGTGTTATATTTTTTTACCCGATACTTCTAGTCAGACAGCGATCCAATTAGAAATCGGCTCAGAGGGACAAGCATCGAAGTTTAATTTTTATACGAAAAACTACACTTCAGAGAGCAGTGTGAAGGCTCGTACATAAGAGACGCCCGCATTCTGCACGCACCAATACATGTTTCAATAAATACTTGCGTGTGAATGCGACGTATGTGAAATTCGCCCCTGGGGGTCTATTGTGTATGAGCCTTGAAAATTTGCGGATAACGCGAGAGAGCGTTAGACAGAACTTTTCCAGAACTGAAGAGGAAGTTATAGTTGTAATACTGCAAATAAAATGAAGAGGCAATTTATTTTGTATCGAAAAACATTTTTTGCGGGGCGATTTGAATGCGACGCTCGGTGCGAACTTTTGCCATCCGATATTTTCGTACGGCGAAATATATTTTCGGACATTCCCTTCGAGTGGCCGTCCGGGCGTCGACGGATGAACGTGTTCAATGTTCCTTCTGTGTGAGATGAAAAAAAAAAAAAAAAAAAAAAAAAACGAGTATACGCGAGAACGGTATAGGGTGCGATTCAAGAAACGAAGCTAGGCATTAGGACTTATTGATAAGCATCAGCTTTAGGTACGGCTATTCGCGAGCAATGTTCGATATACGAAGATTATAAACGTGTACAATAAACGCAAACTAATCATTACGTGAATGTATTCTAATCGTATGATGATTGTTTTAACGTAAACTGTTAAAAATGGAACATAAAAATGCAAAAAAAAAAAAAAAATACCAAGGGAAATGTGTACTCTGCCTTTTCATGTAATCCTCACAGGAAACAATAATATAATTAAGGAGAAATAATCGGGCTTGAAAGAAACCGTTGGAATTTCTTTGATTGTAAATTAAAATTTTTAATTGAAAGTATAAAATAATAATTTGTAAGTTAAATTGAAGAAAAGTGTGATCAAATTAACGTGCGGTATTTCACTTGGAAATTCGTTAGCAAACCAGCGCGCGCCCACCTTTTCGACAATAAGTTTTTGGATTCCTTGAGACGACAATATAGGGTTGTGCGATTTCATCACACGATTTTGAGAAAAATTACACTGTTGCGTAACCGTTGATATTATTTAAATAATTTATGTTAACAATTGAGAAATTTCCAAGCGCAGATCCTTGTGCTTTGGACCATAAGCACGCTGATTAGTTGAACAAAAAAACCATTAAGTTGTTTCAAACAAATATAATAATTTAAATACAAATTTAAATTTCTAAATTTTAATGATTTTCCGAAAAAAAACTACCTCGAACTTGTAAACGCGAGACATGATAATTCGCTTAAAAACAATTGTGATCGGAACTGATTATTTCTCTGATCATCCGGAAATTTACAACTTTTGCACGCAATATTAAAATAGCATGAACAGCGCGATTGTAAGAGCGCATATATTCTTCCAAAATTCATTGTCAGAACGCGACGATTGTGTATAGGCTCGAATAATAACTTAGCCTATCCCAAAATTGTAAGCGGGTTATTTTTCCATAATCGATGTTTGAACCGGAACGATGATAGCGATCAAATGTATACTCTCCAGATTGTAAATTACTCAGGATCAAATCCTGTTGGTCTCCTCATTTTTCTTATCTTAGGCATTTAAGCTTTGAATTAATTCATGTTAAAAATGTACCGATCGTTTCGTAGCCATAGAATGTTTCCTTTTTGTCTCAATGGAAAAGCAAATTTTTTCGTCTAACCAAGAATGTGATTCGCCTCTATCGTCATTACGGTAGCCAATTAAACGAAAAAAAACACACAAGACAAAACAATACTGAATACTCTTAGCGCATAATTGTAAGAGATTATCAGACACACGTACACACACGAGACATTGCAAACCCACTGCAATATCTAAATACCAAAGCCAGAAACAGCTGTCCTTCCGAATACTGTATATTATTGCCATTCAAGCAGTGGTTTTAAGTTTCAAAAAATATGTTCGTTGATTCAGCGCGAGTTTGACTTTTGGATACTCCGATCCTTTTAATTTTTTAATCCCCAAAATTGTATTTCAAAGATTTTAATTTTGTATCGTTTAATTTTTTTAATCCTAATATCAACGTTACATATCGACTTGAAATTATTTTAACAAAAAAAAAAAAAAAAAAATTGATCGCAGGTCCAAAATTGTCAAAGACTGTTTACAAAACGAACAAATCATCGCGAGCTCATTTCTTATAAAAAAAGGATGGGGTGCGAAGGAACAAACAAACGTAAACCTTTGAACAAATGACGTTGTAAGGTTTTCGTTTCTTTTCGCGAAATAATTGTACAATATAATTTTTTACACATCTAGTGGGTTACTGTATTTAAATAAAAAAGCGTTATTTTATCCGAGGTTTAAGCCTTCGAGCAAGTTTGTATTTTATCTTCGTCACGTTGAAGATTTTATTATAACGGTTTCCAGATATCGTTTGTGCTGTTGAATGTCGATCCTTTGATGAGGATTGGCGTTAGACAGCCACGATTGTTTTAGATCGTCGTAATTTAATGATTATACATAATTATACGCAGTTCGATGGGTTTGATTTTAGCAAGGTGGCCTTTGCAACGAAAACAATGTTTTCGCCAAGGCTAACGATATCGACTTTGTCAGTATAAACGAACGTATAGACTGTATAATTATTCGAATAAAATGATTTGTTGGAAATAGTGAAGTTTTTTATTCGAAAAATAAAGTTCCTATTATCTTTACAGTTTTCATTACTAAATTCAAAATTCTGCAATGCAAGTACCTGCAAAAAATAAAATATTCACAAATTTAATAACAAATTATTTAGTAATGAATTTAATAATTAAAGGGATATTTTCCCTACTAGTCTTAAAGTTATTTGGTAATTCAGTCATCGTTTTTTAATTGAGCGTAGCAATCAAACTGGTATCAGTTTAATTTTTTCGATTTTATAACAAAAACGCTTCATTCGTTTGTCACCATTTGCTTTCGTGAGTTCTCTAATCTCGTTCATATATATTTGCTTCAGAATGTCTGAAAACAACACATTAAAAATCGATAGATTAGTATAAATAAAATATAATAAACATAGTAATAAAGTAAAATAAGTCATTATTAAAGTAATGATAATTAATTAAAATGAAAATTGTGTTATACTCACACGGAAAGCTTTTTGTTTTGATATCTTTATCATTAATTGAAGCAAGTACTGAATCAAAAACTTGCTGAAGAAATTCTGGTGTTGCTCCGTCAAAGCAGTAAACTAATGATGGCCATTGGATATCAGCAAACGTCGATAGCTTGAGTTCATATAACCTGAAAAAGAACGTTTTCAATAAAATGATTGACCAAACAAATACTTCAAAAAATGAACACTGTAAATTTTCTTACAGCTCAATGAGTTGACTTTTAATTTCGTTTAGATACATCGGTTTAGGACAGAACAACTGCATGTGCAACTGCAACACCCAAAAGTCTTTCAGTTGATCTTTTGGAATGTTCAATTTTAACTCAAGCTTTTTCCATATGATACCTGGTATCGTTGCATTTTTAAGTTTCTCAATACTACTGCTCAGTGTCAAATCCAGCAAATTGGTGACAAATGTTGAACAGAACTCAACAGACTTAGCATCAACTTTTTTCACTGTGAAAAGGTAAAACAATATCATTGATTGGTAACTTTAATTTAAAAAAATGGGGCTTGCATATAATTTACTTAATTGTGTCTTACAACTTTTCGTATTATCTATCTGACCATTGACGACATCATCCCACATTTCTATGCTGGGAATTTTTCCTCGAGCTGCATTTTCATGTTCTGTGTCCGTACTTTCGTTAGAGTTCAAACTGCCTCTATCACTGTCTGATTCTTCACTTAATCTGGCATCAATTGAATTACTTCTACTTTTGGTGACGCCAACGTCCACTCCAACCGCTGCGTCTTCACAACCGTCCTCCGCACTTAATTCAATGTCGGAAAAGCCCGAATTATCTTCGTCACAGCTGTCCATATTATTTTCATCATCAGGGTGCAACCTGATCTTTCCTCCATAATACTGCAAGCGACATTTGTAAGAATTTTTGTTACTTAACTTAAATTTAGGGATATTGTATTTGTAGAGATGCTTTAAACGGTCTGGAAAATAAAAATAAAAATGATAAATGACATATTAAAAATTAAAAAAAAATTATTTTTATTTATCTGAAATATATGGGACAATATTTTTCATACCCTCTAATTTGCCTTTTTGTCTTATCTTTCCATTTTCAAGTGCGTTTTTATAAAAATATTCAATGAAGCCTGGCGTAGTGCCATCAAAGAATAGGGAAAGAGTCTCGTAAGGCCTACTCTTAACAATTTTCGGTCCTAATTTGACCATCCTTTAAAATAAAATTATTATGTCAGATCTGTGATCATTGTATAGAGGTTTAGAAAAAAAGATGAATTATGTTACAGTTTGATCAGCTGAATCTTGAGATCGTTGATGAAAATCCTTTTTGGACTGAATAATTGCAAGTGCATATCAACCCACCACAACTTCTCTAAATCAGTCATATTGATATTCATCCTATCCTCGATCTTTTTGAAGACATATTTTGGAATCTGAGCATTTTTTAACTGCTTCACATCGTTGCACAATGTCAATTCAAGAAGATGTTTCAGAAATTTTGTCATAAGTTTCAAATCCCAGATGACTCTTCTTTGAACTGATTGTATATTCAAAGAAATGTGTATCATTAAAAGTCCGATATAAATTTAGTAATGATTGTTTTGAATTCTAGAAAATCGCTGTATTACCTCTATGATCGTAGCTAGGATAAGATGTCATCAACACATCGTACCTTCTAGCAATAGCTTCTGGTTGCTTTCCTAGCATTTCTCCAATCTTTAGGAATTTTTGCTCGAGGTCATCTGTTTTTAACTCTGCCATTTGCTTCAGAATAATTTGGTCATCATTTTTAGAGAAACTTTTTCTAAAAAAATGTTTTATTTATTTATTTATATTATTATTATTTAGTGAAAAATGAAAAATAACTTGCTCACTTAACAAAAATATTTTACAGTTTCACATACTTTGCACTTTCATCGTACATAACTCTAAAATAATAACACACGCTGGGTATACTTCTCCAGAGTAAACCATTGGCAAGAAATTGATAGAACTTCATACGAGTTTCTTTTTTCGGAAGATAGAAATTATTACTCTTATACTCCATACGAACAAAAGGAGCTGGAAAGTCGGGATCCCAGTTGTGTACCTATAAATTAAAAAATATCAAAAAAGCCGTCATAGAATAGAATTATGTATTATTTTATGTTTTGTTTTTATATTTTTTATTTACATGTAATATTAAAATATTTGAAAAATTACCTTACAAAAATCTTCCCAGTTTTTCTGGATAATTGCAGTTTCTTCTGGCAGATATTTGCCTTTCTTCAACGTACAATATTTGTTAAATTTGTTCGTTTCTTCTGTTGTGAGGTAAATTGAACACTTTCCAATTTTGTGTTGTTTAGGTACATCATGCTTCAGTTTAATTTTTAATTTTTTCAAAAACTAAAAAATTCAATAGTGAAAAAAATTAATTTCTGCAACTTTTCAATTACAAAATCATTTATGATTAAAAACATAAATACAATTTATCAAAATAGTAAACATTGTCAATGAATATATTCTAACCTCAAATTCTTTTCTCGTTACTTTCCTTATTTCTTTAGTCATCTTAATTATTGAAAATTTGGTTGCAGATTATAAGGAAAACAACAAAAATACAAAAAGAACTTTCAATTATAACTCGTTAAAATAAATTTCATAGGAAAGTAGTCATCCCGCACGTGTTGCATCACAACAAACAATTCCTTTCAAAGAGATCAGCTGGTTTTGATTAAGGTTCATTTTCAAGGGCGACAAGTGTTGTACGGCGGTCATCAACGTAGTGAAATTTCCACCCAATTTCAATTGTTTTTTTTTATCACATAATGAAACATATTGAAATGCGAAGAAAAAACAATGATGATAACAAAGATTTTTGTCTGATTGACATGTCGCTTTTAAATTAGTACACATTTTGAAAAATTTAAATTGATTGTAGATAATATTCAAAGATTTATTGTAAATATGAAATGTAAAGTAAAATTTTCAACTGAAGAAGAAACAATTTTTAAACGACGAATAACGCAAATAAGTACTTTTTAATGAACGATATTTTTATTTTAATATTGACAAGTTCTGAAATATGGATGCAAAATCTGTAACGAATAAAAATATAAACTGAGTTTTTAATCATATAAAAGTAATTCTCTCCTTCCGAAAACATTATGATTATAAATATAATAAACATTATAATATTATAACATTTTAAACAATGTACTCTTAGCGATTTGATTTAAGAAATTAAATCCTTGTGTTTCGCTTAATCTATTTAAACTTTTCTAATATAAAGACCAAGCATCTCAAGACGTTCCAGTTTCGGCATCTTTTCTAGCATACTCTCAGTAGCTGTTTCAACGTTCCTTTTCATTTCACACACAGAAATGACAATGAGTCAAACTTTTCATTTCTGGTATGTCACGTGGACAGAAATCTGAGTCTGGATGGAGGGACAGTCTCTTCAAATGTGGAAATCCACGCATCAACATCTGAACCGCATTGTTGCTGAATATGCAATCTCTTACAAAATCATAAAAAAATGTTTGATTATTTTTATGTCAATAATTAAGTTATGTGAAAAATCTATTGAACACTTACCAAACTTTAGACTTTTCAGTTTTGGACAGAACATCATCAACTTTGCAATAAATGGTTTCAAGGATAGAACTTTAAAAATGCCAAATTCAAATGTCAGTTCTTCAAGTTGCGACAGTTTGAAGATATTTTTAAAAACAGCCAAAAAATCCAATCTGTAGATGGATTGTCCAATTGATTTATATGAAGCGCTTTTGGCGCGTTGGGCAAAGTTTGCTCCATCATATGCGGTAGATCATCGATGTCGACATCTTCAATTATTATTTTCAGTTTTTGCAAATTCGGAAAGTGCTGTAAATAATAAGAACAATTTGATTATATCTCAAATTTTTAAGAAACAAAAATTAGGTACAATGTACTAACCCCTTGAAATGTTTCTATCATGTAGAAGTAGCCGAAATAAATATCCAATTCTTCAATTCCATCAGTGGGAATACATTTGTAGAAAGCTGGTTTGCCGATGGAAAAAACTTTCTTCATCGGATTTTGTTCGAACAAACGTTCATATAATGCGTATTGTTAATTGAAATCGACGATGTGAACCTCGGTTAATCTAGTTACGATGTTAACCACTAACTTTAAGACTTTGTAAAAGGATAAACTCTCTACTATGTAATAGCAAAACCGCCCGATCCTGAGATGATTTTCATTTCTTCTTGCCTTACAATTTACATTATTTACTTTTAGAACTGTGGCGAACGGAGCAGACTGGCGTATCATTTTTTGTGCTTCATTTACTGAAATGGATTTTTTTTGGGTTTTCTGCAGGTCTTCGTTCTTCGTCTGCAAACCACATGCCCAGACTAATCTCAGTGCTGTTTTTCTTCCACTGGTACAAAACTAATCTTTTCCACAAAGAGCATACTGAAATGCAAAAAAATCAATCATTTTTAAATGAGCAAATTTATCGATGGATTTTTTTATAATATTCACAACAAATTACTCAAATTACATGAATTTTGAAAGGCGATTCCTCAACTCTCAAGGGATCAGATAAGTCAAGAGAAATAATGATGTGAAACGTTTTACCGTGGTAGACGATTTAATTTTCAAAACTAAATAACAATTTTTACATTATCTTAATATTTAGAAAAGAAACAAGTGTTTCACCTTCAATGCATCCAGTCTAGTGGAGTAAGATAATCAAATATCTTACTCAAACAGTACTCATTAAGAGTATCTATCGTAAATATAATTACAAAAATTTATTTTGGAGATGAAGAATTTCAAGTTCTATATACTGCTTTTTTTTGTTTTGCTTATAAGAGTCAGCTACAACCTATAACATAAATAAATAATAACATAAATAAAATGTCAACAATGTTTTCATAACAAAAAATAAAAAGATGCTTATCAGTCAAAAAAAAAGAGACAACAAACGAACAGAACTATAAAAAATGCCTTTTATTTACTTTCTTACATGTTTTTGTCAGACATATACTTCTCGTGGCGTATAACGAAGATTGTACTTAACTTGAAAAAGGAGTCGATATAATAGTCGTCTCCGGTTAATTAATACATATTTCAAATCATTTTGATTGGTTTGAATAGGTGAACACCGCTTGGTTGTTCGATTGAACTAGATTGGACACATTAAACTATGTAACTACACTGAATGACTGAACTAAAATTGAATGGAACTAAACTTCCACATTCCCAAAATCCTTTCTTGAAATTTTCTAGGGAATTTTTCGTTGTACACTAGAATAAACTATAGTAAAGGCGCATTTAGTGTTTTTTTGTCGCGCGATTTCGCGTACGCGTAGGCCAAAGCGATCGCCTAAATTTCACGCGAGCGTGTTCGCGTAGACTTGAAGTTGACGCTTTGACGGA
>JAQQRF010000755.1:0-27500 GCA_030523145.1 Trissolcus brochymenae | reverse complement strand
TTGACAATTTGTTTCTTAACAAATGAAAACTTTTTTTTAGGTTAGTTACAGTTCTCTTATTGTACAAAAATTACATTTAATATAGTAAAAATTAGATTTAATATAGTATTCTGATTTCATTAGTGCTTCATTTTAATTCTTAACGATTTTTGTTTTGAACATTGGTCTGGTATGAGATATTAGTTTTAAATCGATCAGATGAAATTGCAAAATAATAATAATACTAATACTGATTCAAATTACAGATGTACAGACTGCCGCGAGCCCTTCGAAGCGTTGCACTGAGGCACGTGAACGTGCGCGAGTTTGCAAAAGATGTTCGTTTTGGAGCTGAAGTACGAGCACTGATGTTGCAAGGAGTGGACATCTTGGCAGACGCTGTGGCGGTAACGATGGGTCCAAAGGGTCGCAATGTGATCCTGGAACAGTCCTGGGGAAGCCCAAAGATCACGAAAGATGGCGTGACGGTGGCAAAGGGTGTCGAGCTGAAGGACAAATTCCAGAACATCGGAGCAAAACTGGTACAGGACGTGGCGAACAACACTAACGAGGAGGCTGGCGACGGAACGACAACAGCGACCGTGTTGGCTCGGGCGATAGCCAAGGATGGCTTCGACAAGATCTCAAAAGGCGCGAATCCCGTTGAGATCAGACGGGGAGTGATGATGGCTGTGGACAAGGTGAAAGAGGAGCTGAAAACATTGAGCAAGCCCGTAACCACCCCGGAGGAGATTGCGCAGGTCGCGACCATCTCGGCAAACGGCGACACGGCCATTGGCAATCTCATCTCGGACGCGATGAAGAGAGTTGGTAAGGAAGGCGTCATTACCGTCAAAGACGGCAAGACGCTCGACGATGAGCTCGAGGTCATTGAGGGCATGAAGTTCGACCGAGGTTACATCTCGCCGTATTTCATCAACTCGAGCAAGGGCGCGAAAGTCGAATTCCAGGACGCCCTCGTGCTTTTCAGTGAGAAGAAGATCTCCTCTGTGCAGAGCATCATTCCTGCACTTGAACTTGCCAATACACAGAGAAAGCCTCTGGTCATCATTGCTGAGGACATCGATGGAGAGGCTCTGAGTACCTTGGTTGTTAACAGATTGAAAATTGGGCTGCAAGTGGCGGCGGTGAAAGCGCCAGGCTTTGGCGATAATCGCAAATCCACTTTGCATGACATGGCAATCTCAACGGGTGGCATTGTCTTTGGCGATGACGCGAACCTAGTCAAAATAGAAGATTGTCAGCTCAGCGACCTCGGTCAAGTTGGAGAGATCATTATTACCAAAGACGACACGCTCATGCTCAAGGGCAAAGGCCAGAAGGAAGACATTGACCGCAGGGCTGAACAACTCAGGGACCAGATCGCCGAGACCACATCGGATTACGAGAAAGAAAAGTTGCAAGAGAGGTTGGCTCGATTGGCCTCCGGCGTTGCTGTCCTCAGAGTAGGTGGCAGCAGTGAGGTCGAAGTCAATGAGAAGAAAGACCGAGTTCATGATGCTCTCAATGCCACGAGGGCTGCTGTTGAGGAAGGAATTGTTCCAGGAGGTAAGATAGATAATCATCAATGTAAATAATAGTCATTCGTTATCATTATAATAACAATTTTATTTCATTCGTCAGGTGGAACTGCTCTTCTACGTTGCGTCCCAGCCCTGAAAAGTCTCAAACCGAGCAACCCCGACCTACAAACTGGAATCAAAATAGTCGAGAATGCTCTTCGTATGCCCTGCTTGCAGATTGCCCAGAACGCAGGCGTTGACGCAAGTCTTGTCGTCGCCAAGGTGTCCGAAGGCAAACTTGGTTACGACGCGCTCAATGACGAGTATGTTGACATGATCGAGAAGGGTATCATCGATCCCACCAAGGTGGTCAGGACAGCTCTTACAGATGCCGCTGGCGTTGCCTCACTCTTAACCACCGCTGAGGCTGTCGTCACCGAGCTTCCCAAGGAAGACGCACCTCCCATGCCTGGCATGGGAGGCATGGGAGGCATGGGGGGCATGGGAGGCATGGGAGGCATGATGTAACAAGCAACATCGTCCGAATAATCTCTTGCATTTCATACCTTGATTCCTTTATTTTTCCTTTTCTTTTTTTTGTTTATATCAATACAGACTGAGGACAACTTATATCTAAGATTAATGAATTTATATGTTGAAAAATGCAAGCATTTTGTACGACGAATTACTGCGTTCATTTGTGTACAAGAAAGATGTATTTTAAAAAGTAAGTAAGAAAGAGAGAGAGAGAGAGTGAGCGACAGAGTGTACATTTTGAAGCATTTATCTTCCTTTCATTGTGCGAGTTTAATCAGTGCTGTTTTGTGCGGCACAGTTACGCATTGTTGACCATTTGCACAGCAATAAATTGTTTAACGTTACATTGACATGTGAAAAAACAAAAAAAAAACAGTTCAATGTTTTTTCTGGATCTTGAGTTTTTTGTTTTTTTTTTTTTTTCGTTTTTGTATTCTGTAGTCTTTAGCATGGAGATAGATGGATTCTCCCTCACGTGTAGATACCGCTGAAACGAACGTTTTTGTATTTAGAATAAAGAAGGTTATACGAAACAAGTTCTTTAGGTCTCAATTTTTCCCAATTTGTAATGCAAAAGCGATAATTAATTTTAAGCGTGTTTCAATTCGATTCCAATTGTGGAAAAGAATGATTTTAAAAATCCCGCTTGAAAATTGTCGATTCCTGCAGTTTGTAATTATTTGCATTGCAATTAGAACTTGTACGAACATTTTGTTATTACGTGTCGGATATTTGTGATTTTAGTTTGAATAGCATGTGAATTTGAATAATGGAGAAATAAGATCCAGGTGGCGCTGCGGTCATCGTTTTGACATTGACAGTGGTGATGTAAACTTATTGAGTAGTATAATAATAGCATAGTAGCAATTTAGTAATTATAATATCAGCTTAGTCCAGATAATTTTCGTTCCTTCTCAGAAGATTTATTAATCTAATTTTTCTCTATCTCGACAAAGCTCACATTATACAAAAAAAGAAGTACGCCCGTACAATTTAGTTTTGCACACACCATCAGAAATTATGCTTGTAAGGAGGTTCGTACTTTAATTTCCGCCTGAAAAAAGAAACAAACAACCGAATAGGACTCAATTTCAGTCCAGGCACACAAACATTACGTAAGTCTCTCTTATTTTCCACCGTACGATCATAATTTCGTTGTTGTTATTTTTTTTTTTTTTAATCAACAAGTAATCTGTAGATAAATAATGATAAGTTGAAATTCAGGTTGATAAAAAAATGTGGACCAACAAAAGTGGCAAAAGGACTGGTTGAAATTGAATATTTTTTAATTTTCAATTCAATTAGCAAACTCTTTAATTTTTAATTCCAACAAAAACACCTTACTTTTGTAGGTTAAGTTTGCTCTGAAAAAGTCATATTGATTTTCTTATTCTTCTAATGTCATTTTATTATTTATGCATTAGAAAAATATATCTATAATATGGACATCAACTAAGTTGAACTTGTTTTGTTTATTAAGAAAACAGAAAGAAGGAAAAAAGGTCACAACTGTAGCAGCAAGATGTCAAGTCAGGTGAGCTTGTTGGTAGTGAGCCTGCTGTCGCTGTCACTGTCAATCTCAGCCGACACCAGAACAAAGTACCTCCGTAGAGCTGAGAATAGTACAGTGGAGCTGGATTGTTCCTCGTTGGCGTCGACAAAGTCATTTACCTGGCAGAAGGACAACGAACTGGTTAGCTCCTCGAAGCTGATCGAAATTGAGAAAACCAGCGGCAACCTCAAGATCCTGAACGGGGAAAAGTTTGAGGTGTTTGGCAATTACTCATGCTTTGTTGGTAGCACAGAGATTGGCAAGTTCAGAGTTGTGCCAATGCCGCTGATCATGTTGCCCAAGTCAAAAACCGTCGTAGAGGGCGAGACACTGGAATTGAGCTGCGGCGAGCAGCTGGAGGTCGCCGCCAGGGTGCGCTGGGTGTTTGCCAACAAAACCTACGACGATAGCGCCGACGACGACAGGGTCACCTTGGAAAACAAGGAGGACGTAGAGGGCGCTTATCTTGAGGTCAAGAATGTCCACAAGTCTGACAGAGGCGAGGTCTGTTAATTGTGTCTAATCTCTCATTGAATGCAACATTTGTGTTTGTCTAATATTGTTTTGTTTCAAGGTCAAATGCATGGTAAACGTCGATGGACAGGACATCGAGGCAAAGACATTTTTGAGAGTCAAGGACAAGTATGCAGCCCTCTGGCCGTTCTTGGGTATCTGTGTTGAGGTCATCGTCCTCATGGTCATCATTATCTTGTACGAAAAGAACAGGAACAAAAATGAAGCCGAGGATTCCGACACCGACCAGGGAACGGACACTAAGAACTCAGACACCAGGGAATCTAGTGTCAGACAGAGAAAATAAAACTTGAGCCGAACAATTTTTTTCAATCTTGTATTTCTTAATTTAACTTGTGTTTTTTCATTATCCAGTTAGGTGTACCTTTTTTTGTTCATTCAAATTAGTTTGGCCAAATTTGTCACAAACGGAACAATGTTTTTTTTTTATATTGATTGACTTTGCGCTGCACCTTTTTTTAATGCACAATTTGAGGGTCTAACAAATATACGCAATCAAGACCCAAAAAATTAAATATATATATTTTTGATTTTTTTTAAAGGGAAACTCAATTTGTTGTTTCTCTTGTTAAAACAAATGGTCAAATTGCACAATTTGACAATGTAGAATTTAATGAAAGGACAAACAAAACAATCGCACAAGCGTTATGCACTACGCCGATAAATTGTTACGTTGATACAGAAGTTATTTTTGTTTTGAATATATATTTGATAATACAATTGAATTCGTGTTTGTATAAAAAAGTATATTGACAAATGTGTAACTGATGTGTGTATAACTATATTGATGTAAGCTCGCGTTAGAGTTTTATTAATGACGATGATCAGCGCTATCTGATGATAACACGATTTCAAACTAATCAAGCGATGAAATCTGCAGGTTTTCCAAAAATATAGTAAAACATAATGGAAGGGACTGTTTTAAACGTTCCATACACTTACTGTATTCGTCATACTGTATTTGTATAAGTATTTTTGTGGTGTACCCTTACTCGTACGCAAAATAAATCTCTCGCTGCGCAGAGTCCCATCCAAATTGTAACAACAAATATTTGTTTGTAACATTTTACACACAATTTTTATATTTACTATATTAAAAACTCTCCATCGCTTGAATAGTTTCAGCTTATACAACCAGGCGACGTTGATTGCCCACTTGAATAAAATGAAAACATGTGTATTAAAATTCAAAATTTCCTTTGAGATTACTGTATCATTATGACCATGGAATTTCAAAATTAATAACATAATTGATGTACTTAATTATCAGATGGAAAATTTTGATACATAAAAAATTTCTATCTCCTATACTTATTTGTGTAATAACTTATATTTTACCATACGTTGTACCATAACACAATTTTGTTATGTAATACTAATAAATTTTTTAAGTTTGATATCGAATTTATTACATCACATCGACTCATAAAATGAAAACAAACATCAAAGAATCCGCATCAAAATTTCTTTTCTGTTCGACACAAGAACTAAAAAAAAAGCATTGAAACAAGTATCATTTGTTAGAATCAATTTTTAAAGCAACATCAAAGACGCGGAAAATTTGAATTTTCGGCGGGAAGGGCAAATCGGCGCGCGCCGCCGGTCCGGCGGGCTGGCGCCTGTGCTCGTCACCGGGCACCGCGGCGGCGGCGGCGAGAGCTAGCACAGTCGCGCGTCGCAGCCCGGAGCAACTGGACGCGCGCGCGTCGCCCGGCCAAATCCGCAGCCGCCCCCGAGCCGCAGCGACCATCTTCCTGTAACCGCGCCCGCCGATACATTGTCACCGCCGGCGGCGTCTGACAACTCCAAGCCGGAGCACGCGACACCAAAACAAACGCGGCAAAGCACCCGAGTGTCCAGCGGCAAATCTGCGCACGCTATAACGCGCACGAAAAACTGACGCGTATAATATCAGATTTGGTGGCGGCGCGAGACCAAGGTAAATGCCGCAGGTATGTTTTTTGTTTCTCTCTCACTCTCAGTCTCTCTTTCTCTCTCAATCTCGTTCATCCACGTCAACTAAGATTTCGTGCACGCGCGAAAAAAAAAGCGTACGCGAAACTCGGTTAATAGCGCGCCCGTTCGGCACATGTGCATGGCGCGCGGTTATCGCCGGCTGCGACCGCGACCATCGACCGATGATCTTTTTAGCGCGCGACACCCAGCAGCTTGTTATTGCAACATTTTCACGCGCGCGCCAATGGCCGCTTCAAGCGCACCAGCCCTCCTCGAAGCAGTTTTTGAATTTCCCGCGTGCCCAAGTGCCCGCGACTTGAATCAACTTGCTCTCTCCCGCCGCTGTCTCCACCTCTCTCCAACAAAGAGAGAGAGAGAGAGAGCCGCCCGCTAAATTAAACAACTTTGTTCAATGTCAACCAAAATTTGGACACGCAACATATTGTTAAACAACACTTTCAAACAAAACAATAACAAGACAAAATAAAAACAAACTTTGTTCAAGATCATCCAAAGGACAACAACAACAACAATAATAATAATAATAATAATAATAATAATAATAATAAGAAGAACCTTGACAGGTAAACAACAAAGTTTTTTTGTTTTTTGTTTTCATTAAAAGTAAACAAAGATGTAAAAGGTGATTAAAAAAGGAAGGAAGCGGACTTGTTGACAAACAATGGACGGGTTTGCGGCGAAGCTCTGCCCGGGTGCGCGTTTTTGCACACAATGAGAGGGGGTGTGATAGATATTGATTACAAAGAGAGTTTTTAAACGGCAACTCGCGCGCGCTCGTGTGTTTGTGTGCGTGTGTGTCAGATATGGCTATTTTATAATTTGTCGGCCAATTGCGTGTATCGATCAGGCGCTAACTCGAGCTGCGCGATCATGATGCAAATGCGCACAAGACACGTGCTCCTGTACGTTTTGTTTGTTTCAGAGCGCAGCCATGCAGAGCCCTATCAAGCATGAGGATAAAATCCTCGAAGCGATAGATCAGATGCGCCGCCGGAAGGCCCGACCGGATGCCGACAGGATTTGCAACTATCTTTTGCGAAAGGTTAGTGTCGTTTCATTTATTTATTCCTTTTTTGTTCTCAACAACTTTTCAGCCTCTGCACGTGGTTCTGCTCGTTGTACAAGTGCGCACCATCATGCTCTTCTTGTTTAAAGGTAGGGGAGAACAGTTTTTTGTTACGGAGCAAGATTAATCGACTCACTTTATTCTCAACTATTGAAAACTAAGTTGCGTGGTTAAATAAATAATGTTTGTCATTTTTAATTCCTTTCTATTTTTGATGTAAAGTGGGAAACATTAATTATCAAACTGATAATAGTGATAATTATAATAACAATACAGAATAATATTATTAATATAGCTATCCATGTTCAGACAAATATTTCACGTCTTACGTATGTATATTTTGTACGCAATTATTATGTTTATTATAAACAATTGTTGACAATTTGAATTTTGTCATAACAAATCATTTCAAAAATGAATCTGAGTTTGATTAAATGATGATGTAAGTGAATAAATTTTTGTATTCTTCTTGTTTGTAAATGTAAAAAAAAAAATAATAAATAAAAAAATAAAACAATTATACAGATATATGACCGAAGAAACAAACTTTGTTACAGTTTGAAATTTCAAATTTGTCCAATTTGCCGCGCTCGGTTAACCTTATCTTTTGGTATAACCTTCGTCTGCCAATCAGAACGTTTGGAAGCGAACGCACGGTTGTCGAGCATATGCAATTACGAAAATGTTGGAAAACTCGTAGCCACAGGCACAAACAATAACTCTAATTGATCATAACAAATGTGATTTGTTTTTATTTGCGAACAAAAAAAGTTGCGACAATCGTCGAAAGAGGGTCTGTCAAAGAACGCGACTCACGCGTGCGAGGTAAGTCTTGTGGCATAAGAAATAATAATGACTCGCAGAGCACACAAGGCGAAATAAATCATTTGAATAAAACCCAGTTTCAAGTTTGTCCCACAAGTGAAAGGTCGCAACAAGATGAAGTCGTTTGTTTTTTCGTTTGTTAAACAATTTAAATTAAAGAAAAGCAACAACAACTGACTGAATGGTTCGGATCAGATGTTTGAATTTATTTCTACCGCTTATAATATCATTCTATAACAAACTGTTTGAGTACTTTGCGTCGTTTCAAGTGTGTCATAAGACTATTGACATAACCTCAAAGTGAAAAAACTCACAGAAGAGCAACATAATTAATACATTCAGCTTGATATTTGTTTTTGTCTCGCAAATATTATTCTCTGAATGATCTATTTTTGAATTGTTCCAATTTTGAGGTTATACTGACACGAAAAACAAGAGAAAGTGTATGATTACTTTTTTTGTTTTCTTTTTTTTTTTTTTTTGTTTTCTCAGTTCTTCGTAATGGTTGTGTTTTATCTCCCAATTCTCGTCTTTGTTTATTGTAAACAGTGGATAGAATAATAAAAGAAGCATCAATCGTCAAACAATTTAGAATAGTAATTTCTTATTTTTCCTTTTCAACTTGAATTCACGGGTTGAAATTAATTTTAAGGTCATCACGATGGCATAATTGAATCAATTTTTTAATAATTTGTTTACAGATATAGGTGAAAATGATTTCAAAGTGTGGGAATGAAATGAAGTAATTCTGATGTGTTTGCAGTATTCCGTGGATGCAAGGGACACAATTTCGGATCTGCACAGACTGATAGAGACGGAGAAGGTGATTCAGGTGGACTACAAGGGTAACGTGAGCTACCGTAACGCGTCCAAGTGGTCGCGCCTCAACACATACAAAAACAAGCCGGAAGTGTTTGTGAGGGACAGACTCAACACTTCCTTGGTTTCTGGTGCTGTTGGTGAGCTCGTCATCGAGGAGCCGGATTACCTCGACCAGGGTGTTCCGCCTAATCGTCTCACTGAACAAATTCTAGAAGGGCTCAACAACTTCACTTCCAGACGAGTGGTTGAGGATTTTCTTGCCAAAGGTACTTTTATTTATCCAAAAAAGCAAGCTGAAATGTGAAACAATCTAAACGAACGACATTGTTTTGATCCTTGTTATATTTGACGTCAGCAGAAGTTGTCTCGGGAAACCTCAACCGTCTGCCGAACGGCAACTATTCCTTGGTTTCAACAGCTGACATGGTAGCCTCCACAGAGTCGAACCAGGTGATCACAACTACAACATCCACGACGATCAAGCGCAAGAGCTCGTGTCCATTTTTGTTCGTCGACGTTGAGCCGGAAGAGTCCAAGCCGAATTTGAACGTTGTGCCGAAGCCCGTCCAAGTCAAGATGGCGACCGTCAAACAGGAGGAGCCAGTGCAAAAGGTCGAGCAAACCCAGGCCCCAGCTCCAGGTGGTAAGAAAAGAAAGCAGAGGCTGATGGTCCGGAAGGACGATCCAGTCGAACTGTTTGAAAATTTCGGCAAGGAGAATCTCAAGGAGATGGAAAAGAAAGAGGAGAGGGAGAGGTTTAGCGACGAGAGGGAGGACGATGAGATGGGTAGGAGTTCTACAAATCCTAGTCCAACCTTGTCGAATAATGTTGGAGGATTTAGGAGTGCTAGACGAAAGGTATGATTTATAGATTCTGCGTAATATATAACAAAAAGACAGACAACAATGTTTTTCGTGTTTTTGTTTTCTAGAGAGCTAAAAAAGTATTCGATCCCTCGGACAATAACGTGGTGAAACGCAAACGAGGAAAGTATGCGACGCAAAATAAAGCAGCCTCGGCAGCAGCAGCAGCGACAACGACTGTCTCGCATGATTCACAGGATTCTATCAAACTCAGTGGGAAGGATGGACCGAATCGTACGTGCAGTGTGTGCTCCAAGGACAAAGCTGAAAATCTCGTTGCCTGCAGAGATTGCACTAGTCGAGGTTTTTTTTCTTTAAATTTAACTTAATAATAATGTTGTCCATTTTAGATTTGATTATTTTAATAACTACTTTTGTCATCACTTTTAGCACATCCAACTTGCATATACACTGCTGAAGAACTTTTGGTCAAAATAAATTCAGGATGGCAGTGCGAGCGTTGCAAAAGTTGTGTTGTCTGCTGTGAAACATCTGACGCTGTACGTAACAGTAAACAATTGAAATATTTGTATAAAAAAAGGAATGATGAATGTTGATGTTAACAAAAGATTGGTAGCTGATGGACGATTGTTGTAATAGTTTGTTCTACACAGGGTCCCTTGATGACCTGCTCGGTATGTGACGAAGCGTATCACCATATGTGCCACTCGCCGAGGATCACCGCGCCCAAACAGCACGGAAAGTGGAGTTGCGGCGATTGCAGCGCCAAAAATCAAACGAAACAGAATGGCACAAGCATCTCGATGACTCTTATACGGGTCAACAATAGTCACTCGAGCAGTTCCTCAGAGACACGATCAGTGTCACCGCCTAGTGGCGTGCCTGCCATTTTGCCGCCTGTTCTCAGCCCGCAGGTATCACCACCTAGATCTGACGCGGAGGAGAAGCCGGATGCCAAAGAAATTTTAAAGGAACACACGATCGATCCGAATATTCCAGACGCTTCTGACTGGACAACCGAACAAGTTTATCAGTATTTTGCCAGGCTGTTCCCAAAAGAGGCGGAAACTTTTAGAAATCATGTAAAGTTCAAGTTGCTTTTTTCATTTTATTTTTATTCGCAGGTGAAAATAGTCTAATAAACATTTTACTTGTGCTTTTAGGAGATTGATGGCCATGCGCTACTCATGTTGAAACGTTCAGACGTACTCACCAGCCTGGACCTTCTTCTGGGACCGGCGCTCAAGATTTATAGACATGTTGTAAAATTGCAAGCTCGCCGTGACGATACTTCCCTCTATTGGCTTTAAAATGTTTAAAAGATCTAAACAAAATAAGAGGCGAATTCGAGTGTCATTTTCACGGCAACTTGGAATTTCAAACAGTTTATATTTCTCCTTGTTTTTGTTTATTATACCATCATGGTATTGATTTTATTGTAACATAAATCTTTTAAAATAAAAAATTCCCCTATTAGAAATTGATGTATTTCGTCTCAATGTTTTTGAGACGAGTCTGAACTACTAGGTGGGATCATTTCAATAAGATTCATTGTAAATTTTATATTAAAACTGAGTTTCAGGTTCTCCCGAAAATGTACACTTGTTAATCAAATTTACAATTGGCTGTTCAGTAAGATGTTCCGGATGATTTTCAATGAAATAATTTTAGATAATTATTCGGCTTTCAGTTTTTCATTTCAATTGAATTTCGGTACGAAAAAAAAAAAAGTAAAAATGAATTAATAAATGAACTTTTGAGCGTGAAAGACAATTCGGAACATTTTATGAAAAATTATTAAAGAAAGTCAGAATTTGCAAGATTGTTACATTTATCGTATGTTATACCAAATGTACGCAGAGTAATAAAGAAATTTATATTTACCATAATTGTAATTTTTCTCTTTAAAATCGCAGTTACAATTTTTTTAATTTAATTTTTAATTTTTTTTTTAAATTTGTCTTTTTTTGCATTTTTCTGTTCATTTACATCCCGCCAAATTTGAATCTTGCAGCAGTGGCGCAATGCAAACTTAAGATAATAAGGTTATGTTCCAATGTTTTCACAACAACAGTGGTATGAGAGAGAAATTTGTGTTGAAAATATTTTGTTGAATAAAAAATGTCAAGCAAAGAGGACGGAAGTTCAAAAGAAGGAGATGGACGAGGAACGGTCAAGGTCGTTGACAGGCCGACGTTTATTTTGAAAACTCGAGAGGGTGAGAGTCGAGCTCTCTCACCAAGTCAACGTAATGGCAACAAGTATAATTATTTTTCGAAGTTTCTCAATACTTGGTAAACAAAACAAATCAACAAACTTTGGTCATGTCATTTTTTTCAGAAAAGAGACAGATTCTTATGTTACGGTTTTACCTGTAAAGCAGTCTGAAAGTAAGAATAATCAAATCAATTTTTTGTTAAAAGAAAGTATTATTTAAATGATTGTTTTTAAATCTAATTTCTATTTTAGGTAAAACTCCAACTGCAACATGCTTGGAGATGACAAACAGTATTCAATTGATGGATGAAAGCATGCAAATTTGTGAAAATGTGCAGCATTTTTTATTAGACCAACAAGATTTTTTGGTTGTTGGAATTTTGGGTTCACAAGGTTCAGGGAAATCAACAATTTTGAACAAACTTACTTCAAATCATGGGTTGGTTGGTTGATCTAAATTAATTACATTTCAAAATACAAACATAAGTTATTTTAGTTATACCTATATATCTATTTCTCTTCTGTTTAAGTTGAAAGAAATTTTAATTTAAATTTCAGATCAAACATTTTTCGAACGCAGTCAACTAGCCACCAGGAAGACGCTACGTATTGCACAACCGGGATTGATCTGTATGTGACAAAAAATCGGGTCCTGTATTTGGACACACAACCCATCCTCTCAACATCCGAGTTGGAAAAAATTTCAATGTTTGATCTCAGAAAAAATACGAATGATTTTGGTTCTTCTGGTTCTGAGATGAACCTTGAATTACAATCTCTCCAATTTGCTGCATTTTTGTTTTCGGTTTGTCATGTGGTGATTTTTGTCCAGGACTGGTTTATCGATCCCAATTTAGTTCGGTATGAAGTCATAAAACAAACTGTTACGACAGAAATTATTAACTCAAATTATTTATCCAACATTTTTAGTTAACTGAAATTTGGTACTCAAAATTTGTTTTTCTTTTCAGCTTTATTCAAACGGCCGAAATGTTGAAACCATCATCAACAGTGAACATGGACCAGGATTATGTCGAACATTATCCGCATTTACTTTTTTTGCAAAACAAAGCTGAGATGCAAGATTTCTTACCGAGCAATATTGAAATTATGAAGGTTCAAAATTTTTGTTCTTTTTTCTTCTTAATTTACGAAAAATATTGTATACTATTAGTTGCTATGTTTTATTTATAATGAACAATCTTTTTCTCCTAGAATTTTTATAAGAAAGCATTCTCTTCATCCAAACTGCAAACCCAAAGTGGATTGTCTATAAACAAAAAAATGATACGAGACGAATATAATCTTTTTCTCATTCCGGACTTCAATCAAGATGGTATAACAATTATGATGTCATTTATTTTTGTATAAATTTACTCTTGAAAAAATTGATTAAGACTTTGTAATAATTTTCAGATACATGCACATTTCACGAAAATGAAACTATACTCTTTGACAGATTAAGAACGAAAATTCACGGTGTGTGCAGAAATTCTTTGACGTCATCCATAATGACAGAAAAAAACTGGTACTTACAATCTTTATTCAATTCACTTTCCAACTGAAGTGTCTACTTTTTGAGCTCATTTTTAATGGTTCGCTTTTGCCTTCACTTTTGCAGGTTCCATTACATTTCAAAAGTCAACGATGCAATCAAGAAAAGTCATCTTTCATCAGAATACAGTCGATTGATGCCATAATGTTATTTCTAAACAGAAAATCGATACAACAAATTCAAATGAATGTTTAAATAAATTCTGTAAATATTATAACATTTTGTAGAAATTGAAAAATCGATAGAAACCGGTTTCATTTCAAATTGCATCGGCGATCAACACATGCATCCAAAAGTTATGAAACTAAAGATTAAGGTTGTAACCAAGTGCACAGTTAATAAGAGAAATAAAAAACTTTATTACATAAATAAAACGTCAATTGTTTACATCCAAAGCCAAAAGTGAGGAATAAGTGATGAACATATTCCTCTCTTGGCCTCTACCAATCGGATCTCATTTGAAAAAATAAATGAGAAATTCGAATAATTATGACCATTATTATTATTATTAATATTATCAATATTATCAATATTATTATTATTTACACAACTGACAACTTTGAATTACCTCAAAAACCATCAATTACATTTGTAACAAGAAATTCACAGAAGAAGGTGATTGTAAGTATTAATCAGACAAACAAGTGAATACAAATTTAAGTATTTTCATAATATATAAACTAATAGTTGGTATCATTACTGAATTCAGATGGATAAAGCTATAAATGAAGCTTGTACATGGATATATAATTTGCTGAAATATAGAATCATTCTGAGGTGCTATAAGCTTCGAGGTTTGTCTATGAATTGGACTGATTGAGAAACAGAGATTGAGAGAAAGAGAGAGAGCTGTGAAAGTGTTAAGAATAATCCTCTTGTTCGCTGTCGTTCTGTTGCATGGAAGCCATCTGTGCGACAGCCTGGAGTTGCTGCCACTGTTGCTGTTCAGCAACGGCTTGTTCCTCGCGGGCCTTGGCGAAAAGTTCCTGCTGCTGACGGAGCAACTCCTCTTCCGGGATGCCTAGATTCTCCAACCTGGTGCTCTGACGTCGACGTTTTGCAGCAACGGCTTTGCAGTCTCGCAGAACCGCTTCAGCCTCGGCGCTATAGTCACCGAAGCCAAGCTTCTCTAACGCTTGCAACACATGCTCGGCATTGATCGTCTTCTTTTGCTGCTGGTTACAGATCTCGTTCGCCTCGGAGGAAAGCAGATGGATGAACTCGGTGCAACAGTTTAAAATCAGCTCGCGCGACTCGTTCGCCACGCGCATCTGCGGCAGGATCTCTTTGATCATCTTATTTATTGACGCTCGGGGCAACGTCAGTTCGTCATCCTCCAACGGGGACATCGCTGCTGAGGCCATTTCTTTTTTCTATCCTCAAACTCGGTTCCTTTCCTACAAAACACAACAAAAAACAATCATAAACACTTTTTTTGTATTTGTCTTCATTATTCTACTTCATTCCTTCTTGTGTGAAATGGAAACGTGTTTCGCAAATGTGATGGATTGAATGTTTTTGTTTTGCATAACCTACAAATTTGTCAACAATTTTTTTATTCTAGAGAAAACAACATTTGTAGGTTAGGAAGAACGGTTTTTATAGGAAGAAAATAATTTTCAGATGAATGTGTTTTTTATTACAGACTCTCGTGCTCGTGTTGTTTTGATAACGAATGAATTAAGTATTGTTTTCGTTGTTAAGATACACCTATTTATATACCTACTATACACGCACACTTACGTCAAATTTGTTGAGCAGCAAAATATCGCGTGTACTGGAAATAACCGGGTCGAATGACTTTTGAACTAGTACATAAGTTTGGAGGATTGTTGAAGGGACGATTCTACCGAGTTGATTCTTCTTTGAAATATCAGTAATTTATATATATCGAAAGATGACAACAATTTCGCGTCTAGCAAAAAGTTGTGACAGAAAAATCAAAACATATAACATTTGAATTCTCCGAAGGTAAGGTAGAATTTTGTTTTATCGACGTTTATTTGAAATTTTATCATTGAATAAGAATATATCGTTTGTATGTTATTATTTTTAGTTCGTTTTTCTTACTTAGTGAAAAAAAAACATAATCAACTTCAAAATTGTTCCAAACAAAAACACGCGGGTTTTTTGGTTATGTTTACAAGATTCAGGAATATAGTATATGGGTTTAGGCACAATTATATAGTTATATTGATTGTTGTCCCGGTTGGAGCGCCGTCTGGATACACAATGGAGATGAAATTTTTTGCGAATGCACCGTCGGATGTAGTTGCATCAGTAGTTCATAAAATGAGAACTCCAATTTGCAAAGTCTAAAGGCAAAAAAAAAACAATTGTCATTCAGTGTTTGCGAGTGAATACTGTGAAAAATTTTGTGGGCAAATAAATAATATATATTTATAAAGAATACTACAATTTTGATATGCATTATGTGCAACTCTGTTGGCCGCTTTTTTTGTCACTTTCTGTTCCGTTGACTTGTGGTGACATTTTTTGGAAAATAAATCTGGACGATCCGTGCAATGCTCACTGTGAAAATACGCATCTAAATTTTCCAAAGGTATTAAACAAGCCTAATAAAATTGAAACATGTAAACATTTTTTACAAGTATAATTATTTGATTATTCATAAGAGATATTTTGTTATATTATTATAATGATAAGTTGTTATTGTTGTATTTCAGCTAAACTACATAAAATCCTGTTGTTATCGAGGTTGTCGATTTTTTAAACTCATCGAGACAGATTTCAGTGTTTTGAATGACACGAAAAATGCCTGCAAAGATTGTAAGTAACTTTGTATGAATTTTTTCGACCAAAGATGAATATTTATTCTTCTGTATAATGTTTTTTTTTAAATCTGATTGAATTTTAGCTTGCAACGAAGCTTATGTGGACAAATACGAACGTTTTGCCTGTTACAAAGGCTGCAACACTATGGCAAGGAACCGGATCCAAGATTTCATCTTGTCTTGTCCGCCAAACGGTGAAGCTGATTTGAATCAACTTTTATCCGACATCCCTGAACCTGACATTCTCTCAGATCCGGGCTTGAGGAAGGAATTGACGCCAGGATGGTGGCATTCAGGATTCAAACTACCTCAAACAAACATCAAAACGGTCCCAAAAAATTCAAAAGTGATAACAAAATGTTTTAATCATTTATTTACCTTCAAACACAAGTTACAATAAATAATAACAATTTCTCTTTTTCAGATCAACGATTATGGAATTGTTTCAGACTATACAACAGACGTTGAAAAATCGAGAAAAAATGTATTTGCATGGAGGTTGGATCCAATTTATGGGATTCCTATCGCTCTTGGATTTTTTTTATTTTTCATTAACATTATTGCTAGTTTTGTTTGGTGGATCAGATTTTTGTACAGACGTTGCACCGCCGACACGAGCAATAAAGCAGCTCAACTCAAGAAGACACTGCATGTCCTTATGCCCAATAGGGACGCTGATGTTTGATTTGATTTTCTTGTTGTTAATATAGACTTATATTGCTAAAAGGCTGAGAAAAGATCACAAGATTGAAAGTAATAGAAGTAAACTGCTTCAAATAAGCTGACGCGGATACTGAATCTGTGATGTATAACTAAATATAATTATATATAACTTGTTATTATTTATTGTTGAAGGGTCAAATTTTAACCCGTGACTATTGCTAAACTGGCACCAACAAGAATGACACTTAAATATAAATGACTTGTGTTAGATAAGGATACTAAAAACATTGTGTCTTTTACAGGTTACAATTGTTTGCGAAATACATCAAATCATTGTGCAACTGACCTTATTGTGTTATGGGACAATTTTGATCAATTTTTCAATCATATCAACTGCCATCAGCTATATTTCTCATAGCTTCAAACATTTTTCGTTATACTGATCTGGAACGTCGTAATGCAAAAGATGTATAATAAACTACCGAAATATTTTAACCGTTAATCTGGAGTTAATTGACTTAATTAAATTTGACAAAGTTGCGCGGTGCTGTGATGTATCATGTATATCATATATATCTACATAAATACACACATTTTTGTAAATATACAATTGTGAATTTGATGTATAATAAATCATTGAGACAATACCTCAAATATTATTTGCTTCCATTTGGATGAAAATTGTTAAAAAAATTCTTTCAATTTTAAACATACGTTTCATTTCTAATTATGATATCTTTTACGTTCGCACAACACACACAAAGTCAAGTGCCTTCAATTTTGTTATTTCAAACGATAAAAAAATAAAACCAAGAAAACATTCACTTTCTTTACCTTTCTTACATCTTGTTTAACAATATTTTGTGACATTTCGGTATATTTTTCATAATTATACATTTTTTATGCAAAAACAAACTTGTTTAAGTCACATATTGTTTATGTTTTCATTGTGATATTTTGAGCTTGGAAAAAAATAACAGTATATCCCATCTGAGCTTCATTTATTTTGTTTTTATATTAAACTATTGTTTCTATTTATTAAAAACAAACTGTGAAAATAAGTCACAGCGTTGTCCTTGAGAAAAGTGTTCTCTAAAAACACTCACAGCTCATTTGTTTTGACCACAAAACTGTTGTCAATTTGACATTTTGACCTTGAACACAAAAAATCTTCTGACATCCATATATTTTTTTTTTCATATAAAAACCAATTTGTTTAAATTTATTTGTAAACAAACGTTGTTTAAATTTTCAGATATTTTTCAATTTGACATCTTGACCTTGAATACTTAATTTTTATAAATCTCACAGTTTGCGTCCGTCAAATGTTTACAACGTGTACAAAAATAAAATACAAACAAACAAACTCCAAAACATTCTTATCAACAAGCGAAATGTGAAAGTTGGTCCAGATGTCGCTGGTGTCGCGCGCCACACTCGTGCTGGCCGCCAACATCATCAGGTCACGTGACGGCGTCGTATTGATACGTGTCGGTGTCTCGCCACGACTCGCTGCCATTAGTCCGAGGAGCGCTCATTCCTCTGCACCGAGTCGCGCACGGCGTCCGACTTGAATCCGCAATCTGACACAACAACAGCCGCCGCCATGGGCAGTAAGTACAATTTTTCATCCTCTTTTCTTAACAGTACAAAAATTCTTCATAATTTCAACCATCATTTGAATTATCCCGCACCGGTTCGGCCGTGCTCCAATAACCTACAAGACGTACGAAAAAAAAATTTTTTTTTTCAACCCCAACGCTCTCACGTCACTTATATTCTGTTCTCTCTTATCTTTCAGTCAAATTTCTCGAGGTCATCAAACCCTTCTGCAGCATCCTGCCAGAGATCGGCAAACCGCAGCGAAAGGTAAAATAAATTTAGAAACTTTTTCTGCACCTGCGCGCAAGTTCCGTATGTTAGGTACAA
The DNA here is from genome assembly GCA_030523145.1 of Trissolcus brochymenae. Lineage (NCBI taxonomy): Eukaryota > Metazoa > Arthropoda > Insecta > Hymenoptera > Scelionidae > Trissolcus > Trissolcus brochymenae. The sequence continues at coordinate 8,701 of JAQQRF010000755.1, read as the reverse complement.
AATTGAAAAAACAATTTTTGTCTTCCAACCTTTTTATTTGTTGAAAAAAAAACAAGGTTGAAGTTCAACCAGATGGTCGGACTTTTGAAGGGTGAAATTGTTTTTGAGATTTTTTTTTGCTTTTGAAAATGTTGAGATTAATGAAAAAACTTGATTTCATTTTTTGTCAACAGATTCAGTTCAGGGAAAAAGTGCTCTGGACGGCGATTACACTTTTCATTTTCTTAGTATGCTGTCAGGTGAGTGGAGAATATTTTTATTTCTGGGCACAGGTTTGGGTTTAATCGAAAGGTCGAAAAAACAGGTGCTGTGACGTACTTTTTCTGTCACGATTTTCGGGGCACAGGTAGCGTCACGAGTACCGTTACTTTTTGGCGTTTCGTGACGGGTAACGTCAAATCCGGCCATGTGGCAGTTTTTACGGGCTCCCAATTTGTTTGTTCTGTTTAAATTGTAAACAAAAATTGTTTGAATGTCTTTTTTAAGGGGACGTTTTTAATTAATTCTTTTGAATAAAATGTTTCTGATCATTTTTTTTAATTATCAATGAAAAAAAAACGATTAAAGGATCTTTTGGAAATTCATTTCGAGATTAAAATCCAGTTTAATTATAGAAACGGAAAATCAATTATATGAAATTGATAAACAATGTGATTTTCAAATTATGCCTATCTTATCTATTTTCAATTCTCATTTTTTTCCTCCAATTTTTTATCTGACTTACAGTTTTGTCAAGGTCATTTCCATTATTTATACAAAAAATATTGAAAATATTGTTTATTTCCATTTGAATTTTTATTCATTATTTTTAATTGCAGATTCCACTTTTCGGTATCATGTCCTCGGACAGCGCGGATCCCTTCTACTGGATCCGTGTGATTCTAGCATCAAACAGGGGAACACTCATGGAACTTGGAATCTCCCCAATTGTGACCTCTGGTCTCATCATGCAGCTTCTGGCTGGCGCCAAAATCATCGAAGTTGGCGACACACAGAAGGATCGCGCTCTTTTCAACGGAGCCCAAAAATGTACAAACCATTTGCTTCAAATTCTTGAAAATTAAAATTGTTTAATGTTAAGAACTTTCAAATCTGCCGCCCATTTTGAATTCAAAAAATGGCGGCATATTTAATCAAATGGGCGGTAAAATTGAAATATTTCAAATGAAAGAGACAAATTTTTAAAAATGATAAATGTTTATTTTAATCAAATGTCATTGAATTTGAATTAAACAATGTTGTTCCATTTGTAGTATTTGGAATGGTGATAACTGTGGGCCAAGCAATAGTCTACGTAATGACCGGAATGTACGGCGACCCAGCTGAGATTGGAGCCGGTGTCTGCCTTCTGATCATCATCCAGCTTTTCGTCGCCGGTCTCATTGTTTTACTTCTCGATGAACTTCTCCAAAAAGGATACGGACTTGGCAGTGGAATCTCCCTCTTCATTGCCACCAACATCTGCGAAACCATCGTCTGGAAGGCATTCTCGCCCGCTACTGTTAACACTGGTAAATTTCCTTTTGTCTGACTTTTCAAACTCGTTTTCAAAATGGACAAACAAATTATAAACCAAACGTATTTTTAACTCTCAGGAAGAGGAACTGAATTCGAGGGAGCTGTCGTTGCGCTTTTCCATCTTCTTGCCACCAGACAGGACAAGGTTCGAGCTCTGAGAGAAGCTTTCTACAGACAGAACTTGCCGAATCTGATGAACCTCTTGGCCACCATTTTAGTTTTTGCTATAGTCATATACTTCCAGGTTTGTGATAAGAAAAGAAAGTTAAACAAGTTGATGACGTTGAGAAGTTGAACGGTTAAAACATTTGTACAATTGAACTTTTCCAGGGTTTCCGAGTGGACCTTCCAATCACATCGAAAAAATACCGCGGTCAGCAGAGCACTTATCCGATCAAGCTCTTCTACACGAGCAACATTCCAATCATCCTGCAGTCGGCTCTCGTGTCCAACTTGTACGTGATCTCTCAAATGTTAGCGGTCAAATTCCAAGGCAACCTGATTGTCAATCTCCTCGGGGTCTGGTCGGACGTTTCAGGGGGTGGGCCTGCACGGTCGTACCCTGTAGGCGGACTCTGTTACTACCTCTCGCCGCCTGAGTCTGTTGGTCACATCGTCCAGGATCCGGTCCATGCTGTACTTTACATCTTCTTCATGCTCACCTCTTGCGCTTTCTTCTCAAAGAGTTGGATCGAAATTTCTGGAAGCTCAGCTAAAGATGTAAGCTTCAATCAAAAAACCAAAAAAAAAACAAAACAAATCAAGAGAACAGCCAATTAATACAAAAACAAATTATTTTCAATAGGTTGCCAAGCAATTGAGGGATTCCCAGATGGTGATGCCGGGCCACCGAAAAACGTCGCTGATCCACGAGCTGAACCGATACATCCCGACGGCCGCTGCCTTCGGAGGTCTCTGCATCGGTGCCCTCTCAGTTCTGGCCGATTTCCTCGGCGCCATTGGTTCCGGCACGGGTATCCTGCTGGCTGTCACGATCATCTACCAATACTTCGAGATCTTCGTCAAGGAGCAGAGCGAAATGGGCGGCATGAGCACGCTTTTCTTCTAATCGCATAATTTAATTTTCGAACCTCCCTGCCGTCCTGCGACTAAGGCGGTGGGGGCCACTACAATTTTTTCATCAACTTTTTTTTTTGTCTCACTTTTTAGTGTACGCATGCAATTTTCCCCTCGTTCGACAGGCAACGTGGCATTTTGTTTTGTTTTTTTTTTTTTTTTAATCAACACCTTTTTTTCAACTTTGGCTGGCGAACGAGGAGGAGATAGAGCTGAACTTGGTGCATGCAAACGAAGACTGATACAACGTCAAAAGAAGAAAAAAAAACTAATGATTAAACAATTAAGCGATTCTGCGAGATGATTGAGAATTGTAAACTAGGAGCAAATTGAGTTTCTCGACGTTGCTTGGATTTTTGTTTGTGGCTTACGTGATTTCATTCCTTTTGTATTATTCTCGACGATAATACGCGGTAATTTATTGTTGTCAAGACTCCCTTTTTTTGTACCGGAAGAAGATAGTCTTCCACGTCACATTTTCACTCACTCCTTCGCCCGTTTTGACGCATGTATAAAAACAAAATTGATGGACCCGCGACGCTCCCTCGAGTCCCTTTCCAAACCTACAAATTAACATACAAAGATATATTTATATATTTTTTATTTCACCAGCGAGGGAGCGCTCGTGGATTCTGTCAGACGATTTTTTTAGACTTAGTGGAGTACAATACTCACGAATTTCAGGGAGGAAACAAGGATTGTACTTAGGGCGCGTCGATTTCAAAGACATTTTTTGAGCGAAACGTTTGTACGACCTGTTTGTTATTGATTCATATTGAAATAAATGTGACGTTTGTCCAAGTGTTTGCAACTTGTATCATTTATGTCTTATTTTAATTTTAATAACTTTCTCAGAACATAATAACTAAGTTAGTTTTATTTTTCTTTAATTTTAAAATACACATTTTTTTATTGAATTTCAATTAATTAACAATCATTAGTATTGATAGTGAAGATAATTTTTAAATAATGAAATTATGAAAATTACCCATGTTCTCTGCTCTTGATTCTTGTTGAAAAATTAACTTTATTTGGTCTATTTTACAACCGTACTTATTTTTACAAAGATATATTTACAAAAGAATCATCCAAAAAGTATTATCAATCCTAACATGAGATACAAACGTTATAAAAAAAATGTTCATTTGTTGGGATCGAAAAACAGAATATTGTACAAAGATCCGAGGTTGTGGATGTTGGCCAGCAATAATAATCTAAGAGTTTCGGTGAACCGAACGCTCGTCGTTGAGGTGTCTATATCACGCCAGGCTATGCTAGCTCCTTCCACCTGCGTGAACAACGTGGGAGTTGGCACGTTTTCGTGCATGTAGGCCCAGATACAATCTCGCATTATGGTGTTGATCTAAAAGAAAAAATAATAAATTAGTCCCTTTGGTATTTTAAATACAGAATGTTAAATCATTCAAATTTGAGTTTTGAAAATTGTCTTTCTCGAACCTGGTTAGGGTCGAGGGTAGGCAAGATGTCCCTAATACTAGCCAATGGAGGTGGCAAAATCTGTCCCAATGCCATAACGTTTGTCAGAGCAACACCTTCCGAGAGATTCCAGTTTGCGATAACAGTAGCAGCGATTGCTCTCAGAAGGACAGAACAAGTAGCCAAGGATGGCCTGTACCACGCTGTTAATTCCAGCAAGGTCCAAAGTAAAGGAACGTCTTTGAACGTGCGACGAATCTGCAGGTCTCTTTCCACAGTTACCTGATATAAAAATTATTTACATTTTGAATTATATAAAATATTGATTTTTTTTTCATTTGTTCTTCAAGTCATAATGAATAGTACTTTTGTAAATTCCTCATCAGGCCAGGGCAAACCGTTGTACATGACGTCGGGAGATATGAGCTCGACAAGGAGCAAACTCACTGCCTTGAAAAGTTGCGAGTGGACGACATAATTTTTATTTTCGTACATGGTGCAACAAGCCTGAAAAAATAAATAAAAGTATTAAATAATCATTAAGAATTTGATAGTTCAAAGTTGAATATCTTCTGTTACTTTTATAGCATCCATAAGTAACATCCTGTTCAGAGTTATGGTTTCTTTATCGAGAGGATTTTCAGGTGGAAGTTTTCTTGGGCCGTTTCCGATTATTCCTGCGTGGAATACTGATGATTGTCTTTGGGCCAGCACCACGCTTGTTCCCTGAAAAAAAAATTAAATAACAGTGGCAAATTTCAAAAGAATTAAAAATCAAAATTACAAAATCAATTGAAGTTAACAAATAAAGTTACAAGATAAGATTGTTTCTATTTTTATGTTTTGTTTGCGTACTTGTTTGTGGTTCTGTTGTAGTAGATGACAATCTTCCGTCTTCTGCTGGAACTTTTCTTTAGCGCCAAAAAATTTGGACGGTTCATTGAAGATGCTCTGTTCCAGAAGTTCCCTCAGAGCGAGGTGTCGAGCGCACATGGCCGAGTGACTGACCATATCCACGTGGTTTCTACCGTCAAACGTCGCGTGGAGCTCTTTTTTCATCTCAAAAGTAGTCAGTTCTCTCAAACAACGACACACGATTTTCAGTCCCCTATGTTTCCTTATCAGATCTACAAAATGTATTCAAATTTAAGTCATTTTCGTTTAAATAAAATAACGTTCGAATAAACATTGGTTCTGCTTTGATAATTTCGACCTTCATCGGCAATGCAATTGAAGAAAAATCTCAGCATAGCTCTGGTCAATTTCAGTTTCACAGTGCAACTCTCGTTGTACAAATATCTCTCCCCCTCTGGTGGTCCCACGGCATCTATCATTTTTGCAATATCGTTCGCCAAGTCCAGATTCTCGACTTTCAGCATCAAACAAGCCACATGGTCGTAATTATTTTTCACAGCGTTCGAAGCAAATTTTGATTTCAAGCTTGACACTTTTCCAGAATTTTCCCACCTGAAAAACATATCAATACAATAAAAGTGAATTAAAAAAAAGCTTGAATTCAACAATTGTACATGCATTTTGCAATTACTTCAAAAGCGTGGTGACATTATTAAAAGTTCTCCTCGACTTTTCCTCCTCCTCTCCAATCAAAAAGAGAGCCTCTCTAACCGATCTCTCAACAACCTGGCTAAAAAAGTCCTGACTGAGGATCGCATTGTCCGCGTCGATTTTTTTGCTACAAAAAACCACGCTGTTGTCCTCGACAAGTTTGACCAGCACAGCCAGATGGAAATTGGTCGCAGAGTTCTCCAAGAGGTATTGCGCAGCAGTGACCAAAATATTCTGGCTTTGGTTGCCCAGCAGAGAGATTAATTTTACCGCGGTCTGAACTTTCAACGGATTCGCATTCAGAAGAAGGGGTTTGATCTTTGGAAACTCGTTTTTCAGCGACGAGAGCAGAGCGACGTTTTGGTTCTGCAGGTCCTGCGTTCGCACGAGCTGATCGAGTTTCTTCAAAATCAGTTCAAGGATCTGTCGACAGACGCTTTTCACACTTTGGGCGACGTTCACACTATGATAGCCGACGTTACTGGTCGAGAGCGAAGTGTCCAGGAGGATAGTGAGGATCTGTAGCGAATCCTGCTCGCAACCCAGAGCCAACTCTGCGCTCAGGTCGATCAGCTGTTCCGGCTGGTTGTTGAAATATTTACACCAGGAAGAAGCAAAAAGTGACAAGTGAGGGATGATCTCTGGTTTTACTACAAAAGAAACAAACTCAATGAAAGAAAGAAATGATTCCTTTTTTCTTTTTTTTTTTTTTTTTTTTTTCATAGTAAGCATGTTCTGTGGTCTTACGAATTTGTAAGAAATCAGTTGTGATGGCCTTTAATAAGGTGTTGGATAAAGTCGAGAGGTTCAGTAAAAAAGGAACAGTCGCCAATTTTTGTGCTTTGATTTCCGTATCGTCTTTGACGTTTTCCTCTAAACTCCACTGTAAAAAAATATATGATTAAATCTAATGAAAAATATGAAGGTTGAACAATTAAAGCTTTAATGTTACTTTGAAAAGTTGCAAAAGAGCTTTGCGAATCTCGTGAGAATGACTGGCAGCCAGATGGCCTAAAATCCCAATGACAGAATTCAGTTTCGGGTTTTTGACATCCTGCTCATATCCCATGGCACAGAAATCTTTTAGCCCGCAAGAAAGAACTCTTGTGATGACGGTATTGGGAAAACAACTTCCCACGTGAGTTACAACCCAATCGAAATAAGGACTGTGGACGATACTGGTGTCTAGAAGAGATTTGATACAGGACTCAGTGTCCGAATAGATGAGACATTGCAGACACTGTGATGTTATTTCTATGAGGGTTCTGGTTGCTCTGCAGGCCATCCATTGTTGCAAAAACTCGTTGATCCCGGAGTTACCTCGCAGATTACCACGTTTGGAATAATCCGATGAAATTTTTCCTAAAATTTAACAAACAACATTATAAGCAATTTTTTAAGAAAAACATATTATAATAAATATTATACTTTTTTATTTATTTTTTTTTGATATTTAAAATTTGATTGATAATTTTGTTTCAGAAATTAATGTTGGTACCGAGTAATTCCAAAGACCAAGCAGAAATAATCGGCGCCCAAGCTTCAGGATTTTCGTTGATGAAACTGCTAAGAACTGTATGAATTTCTGCAACCGTACATTCTTCATGAATCGTTCCATTTTGGTTGGACTGGAAACAAAAGAAATGAAATTGATGTTAATAAAAAAGTTGTTTGACAAAAATAAAAATAATAAATTAATAATACCAAAATGTAAACAAACTGAAGAAAAATCATACACATTTATACAAACCTCAATCTGTCTGACGTATTTGCTAACAGCAACATGAAAAACCGAACAAAAAAACTCCAAAACAGCGTCCCTCGTAGCGGGAACATTTTTCAATAACACCAACCCCGTCCTCGTCAGCTCGTCGACGTTTGTATTGTGCGAAAACCTAACAGCACCGTTGATAAATTTTCTAACCTCAATTAAAACATCCTGGGGAGACATCGTCCCCAGGGAATCGTCCTTGACCTCTAAACAGCTCATTTTCTTGTCTCAAAACATCCCTCAACTGTCAACATAACCTCCACTCCGAATCCTAACCTAAAAAACCCACTTTTGACAGCTCCATATCGAAATACATAGAATTTATTCTACATAACCTACCAGAGTACGTAATTTAAGAACACATAGAATTCAAAACTCATATTTATTCATCTAAAAACGATAAAAAACGAACATTTTACCAAAAAGTTATTGTTCAGTATAAATATGTATAATATATGTTAGTATTTATGGTAAATTAAATTCATGCAGAAAAAAAATTATTCCATTTAAAGTTGAAACAATTTTTGTTTTATCATTTTTACAATCAAAAATTATTTATATAACTATAGCTATTAACTATAACTATTTATATTATAACTTTTTTTATTGGTTTTTAATTCTATGTGTTCTCAAATTATGAACTCTGGTAGGTTATGTAGAATAAATTTTGTGTATTTCGATATGGAGCTTATTTTTATTAACGTGAATATGAAGATTTATCTACTAGAGTGTAGATAATCGAAATAGGAAATACAATAAAGGACAATTGTAAGAGCAATGAAGATCGCAACGATTTGAGGGTAATTAAAAGATTTCTTTTAAATTGTTTGAGAAAGTAAAAGTGTCAACATTTTTTGATCAATGTTATCAAATAATAATTTAATTTCAATTCATTTTTCCCCAGGTATAGAAACGATCAAACAGCTATTATTGTTTCTCTAAAACATTTCAACAAAATAGATAAGGAGCATAATTGTCTTCTACTTCATCAGTTGAAATCTTATCATCTGCTTCAACTTGAACAAACAATTATCAAAACCATTCAAACTAACATCACAAACATTGTGTCAAATATTTATAATCACACTTGTAATTTGTAGACATATTCTTGAATGAAAATGTGGTGGCCCTGAAAAGGGCCGATTTTGTTTAATTTTTCAGTGGAAAGGTTTGTGGGATGTTTAACCGCCGAATCCGTAGAGGGTGCGTCCCTGACGTTTCAAGGCATAGACGACGTCCATGGCGGTGACGGTCTTGCGCTTGGCGTGCTCGGTGTAGGTGACAGCGTCACGGATCACGTTTTCAAGGAACACCTTGAGCACGCCACGAGTC
>JAQQRF010000754.1:0-28559 GCA_030523145.1 Trissolcus brochymenae | reverse complement strand
AAAAAAAAAAAAAAAAAAAAGAGAGAAAAACACGAAATTGGTCTCGTTAGAAATTCATGATTAGTTTTCAAAATGACATGCTATGAGTCTGCAGACATAACTGAAAATGACCTGTGGGGCTTTCTCAACGGATAACTTTCACGTAACTCGGCAAAGCAATTAGACATAAATGTATTCGATGTACTTTGCTCAGTTCACAAATTTATTAGTGATTGTTGTTTGACTTTAAATTAATTAAATATCGCGTTCTAAGCGCTCAGAAGATATTATTTGAGGTGCAATCCTTGAAATTAAAATTCAAATCGTTCGATTAATTGTATTGATTTGAAATTTAACTGAAATTAAATTCGAATAAACGATGTTGTCAATGTTCCGAAGTTCATTTGTCGTAAAGTCTTTTGCCATTTTGTGATTAAAACTTAAATTATTCCATGTATTTCAGAGAACCAGTTCCAATCTATGGGGAGAATGGATGGGGGTGATGCATGCCGACGAGATCGAATATGTGTTCGGTCATCCTCTCAATGACACGCTCAAGTATACTGACGATGAACGTAAACTTTCGTTAAGGATGATTCAGGATTTCTCTCGTTTTGCCTACACTGGGTAAGTAACTATTTTTTCATCGATAAATCTACAAAAATTTAAGTCTGCTGAAATGAATTGGCGGCTTTGAAAAAAATTAATCGCAAAGAAGTTATAAAACTAGGGTAAGAAATGTCTTTTTAAATCCAAACTTACTAATTCATAGGTTTCGATTTTCGATATTCGTTTTAGGCAAGGAATTAAAAAAGATTAAGAAGTGAGCGACGAAAAATTATCGTCGTCAAGTGCTATAAAGTTTAAACTAACGTCTATCTTGCTTTGTTTTTTTTTTTTCGTGCAAGATATACCCTAAGAGAAATTTATTATTGCGAGAAAAATACACGAGGGATTACTCTGTCCTGAGCGCTTTTTTATATTTCTGGTTACCGCACTACACGTTGTTATCGTATACTTTATCGCAGATTTTATCCATAGACTCTTTGTTTTTGTATATCCTCAATTACGTTTTTCATAACGATTTTAAACTTTTTTACCTCCATATGACAGAGGTCAAGTTGCTTTGACATAAGCAGTAAACACGTTTTCAAAAGAATCGTAATTACAGTTACAGTGATTTCATTTTATTATCACTCATAATGAAAGTCATTTTTTCCCAAGTTAAATAATTCAAACTCAATTTATGACATTCGAGTCAGTGAATTTTGGAAGAAAAAATAATAAAGAAATAAAATAATTAAAAGCATGAATTTTTCATTGAGATAAACGTTCCGTTTTTGTTGAATTAATAAGATCAGTTACTTTCTTCTTCCTTTTTTTTTTTTTTTTTGCTACAAGCTGTCACGCGCAAATTTATATGAGTGACTTTCTCGCGACACCATTGGCAAATATCAAAGTAAGATTCTGACGAAGAAATTTGTTTTTTGAACTTTCATATAACTCATCGTAGATAAAAAGTTTGATTTATCGTGAATCGAAAGTTCGCACGTACTTTAGAGTTAATAAAAGTTATGGCAAGCTAATTTGTATACACACTGATACGATGACAGCATCTGAACCATATCATATCTGAATTCTTTTTTTTTTTTTTTTTACAATAAAATAAATTAACGTTAATTTGATAATAGAAATTCATTTTGAAAATTTTCAATAATTCAAAAAAATTGACAAAACTTCATTATTTTTCAACTGTTTTACACTATAATTCCATTGCGAATGATTATTTCATACGAATATTAATTCCACATTATAAAAATGCAAATTGAATTCCGTTACATTATTATCGTCATCAACGTTGCATCACGTTATTCCTGACGGAATAGCGTTGACAATAATTACCTATGCGCCGCTTCGTCGGGAATTCGATCGTACAGCAAATTGAACGTTTTAAGTTACACGCGGGGGTCTTGGCGTGAACACTACTCAAACGTATATTATTGACTTCAAAGTTGACGATGTGTTATTATTAGGTTCATGATATTATGTAAAGTTTTGTGGGGTCAATTTGGAATAATTCGTCCTGGATGAATTGCTGAATGAATAATCTGCGAAGTCTCTCCTGATCATCGTAAATTTTCATATAAATTTGTTTTTCACTTACTGTCAAAATTATAGGGACAGTCAACTTTGAATTAACCTCGAACTTTACTCGAAGTGCTGAGTTGCATAAGAGCGCGTGAAAACGAACATGACATCTCCATTCCGAAACGGGGCCAGTTTTTGCTTAACGTGCAACATGTTCGACTTGGCAAGTGCACTCAAGCAAAAAGGAGACGCGAAAGCTTTTATCTCGATCTTATCTCATCACGCACTGAAATCACGTCATTTCTACGTATGAAAAGTTTAACATTTGTTCTTATTTTACAAGCTATACTTTTTCAGAACACCCTTCATCTGTTTTAATATATTATTTTGGAATGTCGTATGATTGTTTTCATTAAAACCAGATTTCTTTTTTCTATGCCAATTCGATTTGCTGGGAATTAAATTATTTGCATCATTCATCGTCATTTCATTTAAACGACTTAACTTAATTGAGTATCAGAAAAAATCATCCAAAGTATAATATTTAAAATTCTGCTAGCGAAAATTGTAATTAATTTGAAAGCAGTTACAGTTGCGGTGCACCGTCATTAATCTTAATTAAAAGTTACTAATTGAAAATAATCAAAGATTTATTTAACAGAAGTAGTAGCGGTTCCGTTTGTCCAATCAGGTGATGGTTCAGCGCAGACTCAAATGAAGTTTCCTAATCACTTTAATGAATATTTGATAGAGTTTAGAATACAAATAAAAAGCTTTCTGCTTATTAAAAATTTTCTAATATAATTTTTAATGAGTTTAGATAATAAAACAAATGATACATTCTTGAAAATACACTATCGTACTTGCTTAAAACTGTAATTTTCCACTTTAAATCTGTTGCAGAATTGTAGATTCTTGCTATCGAAAATCTCGACACGCAAAATTGTAAAAACATCACAGCCTGTTAATTGTCGCATAACATACAATCATAATTCATTTAAATGTTTGAATGTAATAAAGATTATAATACCATGGACGGTCTGTGTATCACAATGGTGTGATCTCGCAAGCAGTTAAGTCGACAATCAATTTTAACAAGGTGAATTATACGACAATAATTAACTGGCGTATATTATAATTATTTGGTCGTCGACGATTTACGTGATTAGTCGAAATGTGCATTATCGATCAGATTTTGGTCAGCATATGTATATTGAATCGCACTGCCTATTGAAGGATCGTTACGTCATAATTTATAAAGCAATCACGATCAGAGATTATCTTTGGATTACATTTTTCATGTATTTGATATTTCTGTAAACGTGAAAACTATGTCAATTTAGATTCTAAAATTGTCGAATCGAATTGAAATATCCTGTCATACATTTGTTTCGGTAAAATATTTATAAAGCTTCCAGTTTATAATGTGTGTAAATACTTGACTTTTGATTTGTTGGTTTTCGAAGTAAGACTCAAAATAGTTGTAGCGTTAATTTGCGCTGTTGGTATTCTATCTGCCAAAATGTTTAGTCACTTGTACTAAAAGGGATGACGCCTCGTATACATATACTACAGTCACTTTGCTGATAGGCCAACTAGTAATTCATGTTTGTATAATTTAGACGTTATTTTGTTCAAAAAATATCTTTAGTCGTGTAATTTTAAATATATTATTTAAAATGTAATCAATTTTATAAACTAGATAAATTATTTAAATTGAACCATTTTGTTGTTTATCGCAGTCTAATTTCGCACAATAATAACTTCATATTACAAGATGATGATTATATGTTTGTCTGAGAAAAGGTTGTTTCATTAAAAACGATGAGAAACTTCGTGTTCAAGAACACAGCCGAGAGATAAAAAACCTTGCCCTGATGTGATTGTCAATTAAAAAGTAGTGGAAGCTCATGAGACTTAAGGTTTCCTCATTAGTTGAGGATAAAATTGTGCAATGTCTCGAGACGTATCAGTCTCTTTGTGTTCGCGGTTCTCGCCTATTTAGGAATTACTATCTCGCACTGAATTCCTCTTTGTCAAGGTTCCTAAGTAATATCTGGAACTGTCACGAAACGAGATAAGAATTGCCTCAAGAGTAAACCATCTACAACGATGCTAGTTTTCCTTCTGGTGTTCGTAATGAAAGACAAAGTATACACAAACATAAAATGGAGAAAATATGAAAAAATTAAACTTTGCGGAAAAAGAAAGCACACAAACAAAAATATTAAAACGAACAAGGATTAAAAACAATCACAATGGACCAAAGACTTTTGAAATTCGTTTGATAATTCATGGAAGTTTTCGTTTTCAATTAAATTTAACTTTCAATATTAAATGGAATTATTAAATTATACGATTTAAAAAATAATAATAAATGTTGCGCGATACAGAGGTAGGTTAATTAAAAATTGTGTTGTTTGAATTGATTAAAATGACACGGCTCTCAAAGTTGAGATTATCTTGAGTATGCCTGTTCCAACCACACGTATAATCAAGAGATACGCTTGACGGAAAGTTTGACGCAGAAACTGAGCCGTGTTATCAGCGGATACCAAACGAGGCGAAGTCTTGTTAAGATAGAAATAATGTTTGGCGTTTGTAGGGTCTCTAAATTCGTCTGTATGTCTTCAATAAAACTAACCTCATCATTTTCAACTTAAATTATGAACATTCAATCTTTGTTATTATAGAAACGAATCTCGATTATTTTACAAGGTTAATCTGAACTTTTACAAAGTTAGTCAAAATAATTCGATGAAGTCGCAAAATTGGAAACTATTGAATTTTTCTGTTCGAAGACAATCGAATGTTGAATTTCATTGTCGGATAACTCTCGCTTCGGTGGATTTTTATTTTGCCATCAAATCGAATGTTCGGACAATGTTTATTGATAATCTGATTCAAAGTCTACCGAAAATATTATTAAATAAATTTTTAGAGCAGATTTTTTTTACATTTTATTTTCACAAATAATTATACAGAATATTATTTTCATTCATATATTATTTTGCATAAAGTAAAATTCATAACTCACTGAATATCATTATTTGTTCTCGTGTTTAAATTAATGAACCATGTACCGAATGAACACCCTTTTATAACCAAATAGAAATTTTTACACCATCAAAAGTATTTGATACTGATTTTTTTGTTTCAAACTGATAACTGATTCATATTAAATCCGCTTATAAATGTGCCGAATGGTATCAAAAAGCAATCATCGCGTAAACAGTTCCAGGTGTTTAATTTGTCAGTTGTGCTGTAATTACATCGCGAGATTGTGCGCCTGTACTTACTTTTGCACGAATCAATTTTGCACAGATTGCTGAAGATTAGTCGCGTCGACGTCACCTGCGTCTCGCTTTTGTTTTCCCTCGTCTTCAGATTTTTTCTTTCTCCATTTCTCTTCTTTTGATGATCCTCGCCGCGAAATCTAAGCGAAACAACCGCGACAAATTTGGTTATCATATTTTTATGCTAATCAAATGTACGCGTATGAAAACAAACGCGCGGAAAATGCTAATTTCTTGGTCTTGGTATTCTCGAGCGCTTGCCACTGTGAATTTAGACAGCGCGAAGATGAACTGCAAAACGTTTCTTCACTGTTTGTCGTGCGTGCAAATGAGACCTCTGTATTATGAATTTCGTTTAATTGTAATGAAATTCTATCAAACTTATTTTTCGGTTGACGAAACTTTTAGTCAACGGAAAATATGATTTTGACGTTCAAATTATAGCACAAATGAAATAAAAAAAAAATATCAGTTATTTTATTTGTTTCATTCAAACAATTTGGAATTTACTTATAAACTTTATTATTATTGTTATAACAGTTATTTCAATTATGAATAATCATATGCAATATGGAATCGAAGGTTAAATACAGGATATATTTCATGACGAATAATTGTATTGATAATATATTACACTGACAAATGCTAATTGCAGTTAATTGTGCTAATATATGATGTAAATAATTTAATAATTAAAAGTTTTGATTGCAGTATTCCAAACTGGCTGCTATAATGTATGATCAAAAAGAAAAATTTAATAATTAAAAATACAATGCTATTTTAATATGTTTGTATCTCTTTTTTATTTTTGTATCACCTGCTCTCACTTAATTGAGTTATCAAAGACTGTATAAAATTAATGTATTAATCACAGATAAGAAAGGGTAATTTTAGTAATTTTTTTTTTTCATTATTGCGCTTATGAAGAGAATGTCGATACCAAAACATGTATTCGTCGTGCTCAAAAGCGGCAATTACCTGTTTTTGCTTAAAACTTTTTATCACAAACCCATCTATCATTAGAAGCAATCAGCGAGAGCAACGTATAATATTGATTTGGCAAAGCTGCCACTATGAATTATTTGGAACCTTAACTAATTGGGGTCTTAATGTTTTCAACGTAATTGTAGTTTTAAAACTATTTTCAATATTCGTGACTCCTATCCATTACGTTATTCGTTTACAATTTTTTTCTCACATTGTTTCTTCTTTTTTTAAAAATTGAAAAAAAATGAACTCTCGGTTATTGTCAGTTATTACTATTTCATTCACAATCATTTTTAACGTAATTTTCGTTATTCAACAAAACTAATTTTATCGTTTATTTTTGTTTATAAACCGTCACTTAATTTTAATGAATCCCGATAGTAAATCACGGCTAAATTGAACAACTGTGACTGTTTCGAAAAGCATGGCCTGGGTTTACCAGATAAATAAAATGGCAGATTGCTTTCGACGGTTTTCAATCTACTGAATTGCGGAAAAACAGTTGTATTCAAACACGTGTGCCCTCTATTATTTGCCATTTAAGTACGAAACATAAAACTTACGAATTTCAACTAAAACAATATCAAACAATGCAGTGTCCATGTTCGATTGATTGAAAGAATGAAAACAATTGTTAGAAATTAAAAGTAAAAAATTATCTTTATTGTGACTGATTGATTCTAAAATAAAATTTGTATTAAACAAAATTTTTAATTAGGTTTTTCTTGTTTGCTCTTTTTTTTAGAAAACCAACAGAAGATGACGAATGGCCACCGTATAGCAGAGAGGAACCGAGCTATTACATTTATAATGCTATAACGAAAGGAATTCAAAAAAGTCTTCGCAACACAGCATGTGCTTTTTGGAGCGATTTTCTTCCACGATTAAAGGGAGTTCCAGGTAAGAGACATCTCCGAACATTATTATGAGAAAAAAATGTGGCATTAGAATTAAATATAATAGTCAAGAAAGTTTTTTCTTTTTTTTTTTTCAAAATAGCTACTTGTTTTGTAAACTGTTGAAAATTCTTTGCTCGACAAACAGTTTCACTTGTTACCTGAATGTCCGCAAATGGCATGACTCTCGTCCTTTTTCAAATGTATTCAATTTCAATGACTTACGCCAGTGTGGCTTTCTGTAATACGAAACGACGAAACTTCACAGAGTAAACGAAGCTGCACCGTTTTTTTTTGTGCAAGTCCTTTATTATGTTTCAAAAAGGCGTTAGTCACTTTTTTCCTGTAGAATCGCTATTACATTTCATACTTAAAGTTTTTTCAAGGGTATCATAAAAAGTGTTATCATTTTTATTTGAGAGCAAAGATTGAAACCAGAACGTTGGGAACACGTTTTTATCATTCGAATATGTACAGGTAATGAATGTTCAATTGAAACCGATTCTTTTACATTACATCTACTAAATAAAATTGAAATTTGCCAATAATTGAAAAAAATATATATCATTACGTTAAAAAAGTTAACTGAATGAGGTAAACTAAGCGACGTAAATAAAAAAACAATATGTCACCTGTTTTCGTTACAAAACTAGTAAAACAGTCTCTATTGTAAAAGCGATTGTGGGCCAATTTTTTAGTTTTTGATTGAAAAGTTTTATTCGCCGCGTTGTTTTTCATTACAAAATGTTGATCGCTTTTGCTTTTGAATATTTTGATTTAGAATATATAGTGCCTTAAACAATTGTGCAATCTTTCAATATTCGCGAGTTAAAAAACAAGGACTCAACGAAAATAGATTCACATTTTGTAAAGGTAAATGACTGGCAGTTGAACAACGTGTTTTTTCTGTTTTCAAACGAATTGCAGTCACATATTCTGTTTGGTAGCTCAGCTAATGGAATATTCATAAAAGAAATATTAACAAATGTTTTTGCAGTACTACAAAAATGTTAGGAAAAGAAGTTATTAGATTTTATTGAAAACTTATACTTGTTTTCAAAAATAAAATATTTGATGTCATGGAGTTTCATTTGACTGTTTAATTAACAAAGTGAAAGCTTTTATGACACTAGTAGAATTTAGTGATTAAAAAAAGACATTAATCATTATGTTTGTTAGATCCGTACTCTGATTCGTGCAGCAACGCTGTGGCATCAAGTGTGTCAGCAAGCGCAAGGAGTCTACACTGCAACGTCGGTTCAAACATAATCTTTCTACTTCCGGTAATAGTGGTTGCGTTGAGAGTCATGTAAAGCTAAACCTAAAAGGACCCAGCGGAACCCAAGGACAAAATCTAGGGTAAAAAGCATCGAGACCAGTATGAGAGACAAACGAGAAGTTTATCTCTAACGAGGGGACGGCGATTGATGCTGCAAGAAGAAGAAGAAGAAAAAAGGCACGTGTTCTAACGAGGCCGTGGAGAAACAAACGTCGCAGCTCGACACGAAGCCAAAGAAGTGTCGATTCCGTTCTGTGATTGTCTGCGTTTCCGGGTGAATTGGTTCCCTTTTCCTCACGAACTTTTAGCCTTTAATGAGCGTCCGATTCTTTCACGACTCGTTACGTTGCGGAGACAACTCTTATAGTATATGGAATTTGGCGGTTTCAGCGGTTTCCGTCGGACCTATTGGCTTGATCGCAAAGTGTTCGGGTTAGGATCATGAGATTATATAATTGTTATGCAATATTGACATATTATGTAACTATTATATCAGTTACATGACTGGTGTTCGTAGCGAAAATAATTGTTAATTCGTTATTAAACGTTTCTATTTAATTTTCGTTTTTTCAAAATGAATGTGGCTTATTACGTATCCACTGTGACTTTTATATTTTATAGCTCTCTTCAATATAGTCAGTCGTATTGTGTTGTATAAATGTTATGTCATAGGTACACAAAACGAACGTTACACTTACGCCCGCTGAGTTCGATCTTGACGAATACGACGAAATCACGCTGTTACGTAGAAGCAGACGAGAGATTGACGGTGAATAACAAACAAAATGATAATACAAATATATACGCAATGTACATACCAATTTTTTAATGTTAGGGGTCAATTTTACAGATTGCAAGTTCTATTTTCTAAGAATTTTTTATATATTTTCCGAGTAGAATGATAGTATCGGATTGTCGCAAGCCCTGAGAACGATGTCGTGCCATGATAATCAATCGATCGACAAACATTTACGCGCAACCACACAAACAATCAAAACCGATCGTTTGTCGTCCCTGGCGCGCAAACCGCTCATTGTTTACGACGAGAATTCTACAATTGTTATATACAAACGTCCGACGTCGTTCTTTTAGAACAAATTAAAAAAAAAGCAACAACAACCATCAGAAGATTTGCTTGCGTTTCTTTTTGAATTCAACAAAATGTTCGCCCATTATTGATTTGCACAACAATCATTTGATCTGCCGCTCCGATACTTTGATTCTGCCGTGAACGTCACCTTAGCTTCGAATTGTCATCGTTAAAACTAATGGGTCAAATCTTGGTTATCTTATCACCATGACGTGGCAGTTGCAACCGATTAGGGCGACGTCAATTTCCGTAGCACTCAATGCAGGGTTCACTTTCGTACGAAAGACTCTTTCCGATTTAGAGTATAAACATTGAATACGTTTAAGGGACAAACGCGGGACAGTGCAAATTGTATCTGTTATTATATCCAGTAATGATACTCATACCAGTATGAATATATGTACACATACATGAACGGCGCAAATTATGAACATTCGAATGTTAAAAATATCACAATAATTGTAAAGGCCACATCAAGATTAGTGGATTTCATTATAGAAATTTCTGCCAAGAACTTTTGTTTCGGATAAACTTGGAATTTTAATCTCTTTAAATTCTACCTTGATAGGTAATGAAAATGTTTGAGAACTTATAAAATCTTGTAAAAGTTTAAAGATGTTCCCATGAACGAAATGGTAAGGTACCATTTTTGATTCAGGCAAACCAGAAAACAAACTGTTACATTTGAAAATCATTGATTGCGATCAATGACGGTTGACCGTTTCGTTTGTCTGTGTATAGATATTGTATGCGCGACATATATGTATGATATACCAAACATACAAGATAAAATGAAGTCATTGCAAACAAACGGACGTTATAATTTTGGCGAGGTTATGAATAATGATATTCAATCTGCAAAATGATATTTTGGTTTTTGCTTGAAACCGACGATTGCATGTCATTATATCGTCCGTTTGGACACAAATTATTTTAAAAAATAAGCGATTGTACATAACCAGCCTGTCGTTGTGTATTTCAATGATAACGGTTTCACACCCTTCACCTAGATGTAGTATAACAGAGTATAAAACAAATTATAAAAAAGGGGAAAAACAAACATGTGAATAAACTATGTCATTTTCGCCGTCCGACTGGTTAAACGGGTCGGTTCGGTCGCTAGATAAGGATAGAGTGATTTCCAAAGGAGCCTAATTCAGTCATGTGGTAGCCACAAAAATATTTCGTTCGATCATTTCGCTGGTTTTCGCGTCGTCGTGACACCACAATAATTCAAATCGACGGAAGTTAAGGGTCATCGAGCTTCGAGTTTACAAATATGGAATTAGGCGGAGTATTTTTTCTCGAAGCCGTTCAATTTTTCGAATGGATATTATTATTACAAAAAAAAAAATTGTAGAAAAGTTTTCAACGATCATGAGGAGAGTATAAATATATAAAAATGAATATATAAATGTATATTTTCAACGGTAGATGGTTAACGTGCAGATAGGGACACCGCTCTGGATACTTGTCGTGAAACGCTGAGCCGTTCTTAGCTGCATTAGCGTCAATTACTGCACTGCGTTTTCGGCATGGAAATAGCGTTCGTGGGACAACAACGTACTCGACGTGTTTATCATTGATTCGCGTGCGCAAATATATATTTTGTAATAACTAGTATAGTTTTTCGAACGGAGGAACATTATGTTTGGATTCTCGAAGCAGGCTTCAGTCACTTTATTTCGGGACTACGACGCTACACAAAAGTATATCACTTGTCGATTTTGGTAGATTAGGGGTCCCAAGGATGCTCAATTTGATGAATTACGTTTAATTTTCAAAACATAAGTAGCAAACATTTGTCAGATTTTAACAATTATTGTAAATTAGGTGAGAAACGTTTTGTGGTTTGCGGTCAGATGTTATAGATAGCTAGTTTACTTCTTGAATAATTACAAATTTCTTATTTTGTTTCCCGGAAAATTCACCGGTTCTCAGCATTTTACTGTATCATTTTTTATCACATTGCAATTTAACAACTGCTGTGCAATGATTACATATTTGAGGAACTCAACATTCCTCAAGCTGAACGTTCATTTGCATGACGTATAACTTGAACAGAAGCAAGGAGCAAATCAGTACACTCTATGACATATGGTCTATGTCTGAACATGAATCTTCCATTTGGTACATATCACATATATACATATATGAGATCTATATATACATATATACAGCTATACATAAAATAAATGAATGATTAAATTATAAAACTAAGATAAACTATAACAAAAATATTTAATGTGCTCATAGAGTTTCAATGTTGCAAAAAAAAAACAAAAAAAAAACAAAAAAAAACAAATGACATTACAAGTAGTACACAATCAGAGTCTAAGCGCCTCTGTGTAACAGGAATCACGCGCTACTGCTAAACGTACGAACAAAGTGATTATTTTTTACCGGTACGTTTTGATGGTAGTTGCGAGTGTCGCGCACTATATAATGCAAGGGTACATCGTATTCTTGTGATTCTTTAATTTTTTAATGAGCGAATAATTGTCACTGGAAAAAGTCTAGAAACATAGTATGGAAACAGTCAAGATTTATGTTTTCAGATTATAACTGAAAACAATCGATCATCCCAGTGACAGAAACACGATGCAAAAAAAAAAAGATTGAAACTGGGTTGCTTGAAAAATGAAAATAAGCGAGGGCAAATAAATCTCAGACCTTTTTGATGGATCCTAATCGGATGTCGCATCAAGTTCAAACTAAGTAAAAAACATTTGGAGACTAAAATATTTTTTCATTGACATTTTTCGCTGATTGACAAGTACACTCGACGAAGAGGCTGATATTTTGGGCGCTTTGTTTGCACGCCGAGAAATGTGCTTGACAAATGTTTTGACTAATGTGGAAATAATGAAACTTTTAGTAAAGAAAAAAAAAACAAAGCTTGACCGAGTGCAGTATCACAAATTTCCGGTTCCACTTTTGTTTCAATGTTTCTTTTTATAGACGGATGAATCCATGGGATTTCATCCTGACGAGGATGACAATTATAAATTATTAAAAACACTGTGACCTACTTCACAACGGAATCTATTCGTTTTAATAAGTTACAAAACCTGAAACAATTTGAATGAAAATTTGATTCGATTTGAAAATATTAATTCTTCAGTCATTTTACATTCAAAGATATGTAGTTATTGTTAATTCAAGAATAAAGAGAAATATCGTTTCTTCGCTCAAAGTGCTTATCAAAACAAAACAAAAATTAAAAAGTCACTCTCATTGTATAAGATGTACATGATCATAACACATATCATAAATCATATCATGAATGTTCAAAAAAATCGCATCTGTATAAGAAATATATTTTTACGTTGTACAAAACTTCAAATTTAAAAACATCAAAATTAAAATAAAGATGGACATTGGAAAACATTTTTTTATCGATTATTTGTTTTTCGAATGACCTTGTAAAAAAATTAAAATTGTATAATAATTTCATTCTTTGGTTTACGAAAATTTCAGAGCCTCCACATCGTACCGTAAGTAAGGCACGCACTCAAATAAGATAGTTACAGTTGTTGCAGCCGTCAAAAATGAACGGTGAGAGTTCGGTCAAACAGAAAATTAAGCTATCCATTGTACAAAGGAAAGGACAAAATAATTGGTCGTGGTAGAGCGCTTTTTCGACGGGTCAATCGCGCGGTAATTAAATTATTCGTCCACACGTGAAATTTTGCATCGTCACTCAAACAATTCAACCAGCGACAACAAAATTAATCGCGTGGTCCGATTTTAACTGACATGATATTTTGGTTCACTTTTTTGGATACATTTTCCTGCTTTATTTGTACACCACTTGTCAAGTTTTGCTTTACAATGAAAAAAAAGAAGATCCCATTCATTTTTCCATGCCATAGATATATACGTTTTATTATAATTTAACTACAATCGGATTTTATTCAAACGATTAAATAATTCACCAAAAAAAAACAAACAAACAAACAAACAAACAAGCAAACAAACAAACAAACAAACAAAAAAGATTCGAAAATACTGATAAACGCAGCACCGCTTATTAAATCCCTTTGATAAAGCAATGATGCAGTACTCATGAATTCTAAAATAGAGCCATGCAGTTGTCGCGAAACAATAGTGACCTGGTAACGAAGTAGGCGCTATTTTGAAATTAATGATTCGAAAATATTTGCGATCTGTTCTCGGGACAAATCCCCAACATTCTTTCTTTATCCATACACCCCACATATTTATGGTTTACAAGACAATGCGCGCGATACCTGTTCCGGCCGGAAGCAGTCTCGTTTTACCGTTCGAATGATCCGTAGCGCGTGTGTAACAGTTATCGAGCTTTTTACGACTCCGAATTCTCATTTCGTTTCAACTGCGGCCATAAAAGAAAGACAGTAAAATCAGCTGTTTCTGTCGTTTGGTACCTTACACGTTTTATACCTTTTACATTGAACCGTTACCGTTTGATTCACACGGGTAGTATCGTATTTGTTTCTAAATGTGCATATTGATACTTTTTTATTACTTACTGATACCTATAACTGTAGTTTACCATGATTGTAATAGTTAACGTTAGTTGATTTACGAAAATTCTTAAAATTTGCAGAGATGTTGGATAATTTGTAATCTTGTTTCCACAGCTTGATAGCGAATGTAAATATTTAGAGTCAAATCAAATTTATACTTTAATTCAACAGAATCATTTATTGATTAGTTTATTGAAGATCACAAATTTGTAAATACATAATGAAATAAGATTTTAAAGATGAACTTGATTGCATGAATGGGTGCACGTTTTCCTCTGTTCTATTGTACCTGTAAACTTTTCATTTTGAAACAAATAACAAAGTTGTTGAAGATTGTTTTGTGGTCTTTTGGGTTTTAGCACAGGTAAAAGATAAGAAAAGATAAACAGATTGAAGTTGTGTATGAATTTGGAAGGCGGATGCGTGAGACATGATGTAAACGAATTTGAAGATGAG
This sequence comes from Trissolcus brochymenae, assembly GCA_030523145.1. Taxonomy (NCBI): domain Eukaryota; kingdom Metazoa; phylum Arthropoda; class Insecta; order Hymenoptera; family Scelionidae; genus Trissolcus; species Trissolcus brochymenae. The sequence goes on along the minus strand of JAQQRF010000754.1, from coordinate 13,977 downwards.
AAATTGATTTTTATCTAGTAAAAAAGTTCGATGAGCCGGAAAAAATCGCCTCACATGATGCTACAAAATTCCAATTACAATTTGTGACGCTATTCATAGCTACAAATCGTCTTTGATAACGTTTCTAAACTCCAATTATTAAATATGTACATTAAAGGTAACGTTGATGTAATGATGGAGCTGAATGCAATAGGTGTTGAGCTTTACCTCTACTTTAGACTAATTCACTGTTTTGTGATTGGAGCTGGCGTTTTTGAAATGTATTGCAAGGTTGGACAAATTTTTGAATTTATGGGGGAAAAACAATTAGGGAAAAAGCCAACTATTTGCAAAATGAGATAAAATTTTTTGTAGAAATAGAAAAGAACCATTAACAGGATACTTTCAATCAGTTGGGACCACTTTGTGTCACGGTACAATACGTATAGTCAATTATCCACAAACAATCGTTCTAAAGCTTTTCATGTAGCTACTCCTGACGGCCTCAAGCGCAACTTCATCGTTGCTTATGTAAATTTTCTAATTTAGATATCTGACTAAACCAAATTTAATGGACAGAATGAGAATGCGGTCAGTTTTCTGGAAAATCTTCCTCAAAGACAGATTGGCTAACATTTTTCAAGATTTGTAAAATTGTTGCAGTTAAGAGCTATTTGGAATTAAAATTTTGGCTGATTTAGAAGTGATTTGAAATTCATTTAATTGAAATAATGAAAGATATTGAAAAATAAAATAATAAACAGATGAATCAGCACATTGTGTGTAAAACTTTGAAAAAAATTGAGGGTCAAAAATATTGTCGAGCCCAAATGACAGTCTCCACAGTCTAAGCAGAACTTAGAATTTCTTAGAGTTTTCAGACGGTCGGGCCTTCAAAGCATGCGATTTATAAAATTCTCTTCAGTAGTGTACCACTACTTTGCGTTTATTGATAGGTGAGCGTGCAAAATTTGTATTTGAGAGAAATAAAACAATGCTGAATCTTAGCATAATAGCCGGTTATTCCTAAATATTGAGCTTCGTTACAGTCTCGAATGCTTACAATTTTTCCAAACATCAGGCGGAAAAAAATGTTCCAAGTAAAGGGGCACTAACAATCGTATTATTCGAAGCCCTAAGTCGACTTGAAAACTGATTGACTTCAAGCTTCTTCCAGACTTTCTTGCGCTCGTTGAACAAAGGGTTTCAACATTTCGTCCGACTCTACCCTATAATTCCATAAAACCCAATTGACAATCTCTAATGAAGCTTACGTTAAACAGAAAATACGATAATATTTTTGTAACGATTATCAAGATACCTGTCCTACAATTGTCTGCGACTTTTAGACTCCCTATCCTAAGATAATCCCAAGTAGTTAAATTGTTGCCAACTTTACGTTGCAATGGTATTTTGTAAGGCACTTGAATTCGTCCACATAGAATATCAAATTCGACACAAAAATACACTTTCTGATTCAGTCGCTCGTATAATATGCACCAAATCGGTTACCAACATTTTTTATCCCACTTCACAGACTTTTGCTGAAATTTGAATACTTTTTATCGATCACGACAACGAGGTAAACAACGTTTCTCGCTGGACGGAAACAAAAAAGTTGAGATTTTTGTAAAAAAAAGTTGTCCTCCCATTACATTCAAAAACTTTCTGTGCGGTATTAATGTAACACTTTTATTGCTATACATTTCATTTAATAGTTTCGGCAGTTTGATTCAAAGTTGAACTCCACTTTTCACTACAATCACACGGTCGAAATCGTGTGTTCGTGATTTAAAATCAAACGAAGCAACTGATTCCTTAAAATATATATATATATATATCTTTTTTTCTATTAAATTTTTTTCATTTTGATTAACGAAAAAGAAAATTTTTTTTCGCGTGAAAACAAATTGGAAAAAATCGAATTGTTCGACGACAAAGCTTCGTTTTAACTCAATTAATTATGCACACAAATTTGGTTATGCAGCCGATTCAAGTGCATGTGAACCCACAACCATAATCTACGTGTAAAATGAATAATTAATAGTTACATTATTAACGACAGCTTGTAATGATATGGTATTATGATGCAGACGATATTCACTTATATCCGGTATGCATGTATATGCCTTAGTCAAGTGCACCGTATCTGTCATGTGACAAGTAGCATTATTTATCGATCAACCCGAGTGTAACACGTAGCAGCAACCAGGATAGAGAAAAAAAGTCCGTAACATGCATCGCTTTTCGTTCACGGGGATACGATTGTCTCGAAAGGGCGTGGAAATTTTTATTTCTCTCACCTCCGCGTGCAAATTGCATTTTATTGTTACACAGAGGACTTTTTGCGCTAAACCTTTTCTCGTTTGAATAAAATCGCGTAACCGATTTTTCATTGAGGCAACGTCCCATCGGGTTATTTTTGCGTGAAATCGGCCTTTTATAAATGTCTCTGGTCCAGAAAATAACTCTAAACGGAAATTCGATTGCCCTTCTTCGACGACATTCGAATCTATCTCGCTGAAAACAAAATAAAATTGGAGTGGTGGGCGCTTTCGTTCGGCAGTATTACAAAAACGAGGACAATTTCGATTGAACTGAATATTCATCTGATGACAAAATAACGTGCTCGAAATATGTTAATAAACGGAGGGGAAAAATCGTGTTGCAGTTATTATACTTTACAATTCCAAAGAGTCTGCTACTTCGAGTGTACGTCTGAAAGACAACGAAATTCGAATAACATTACCAGAGCCTCGAGATACGTTAAACTAGTTGACTATTTTTTGTCCTGAGCGTGCATCTTACATCTCACTGTCGAACGAAAATCGATGATTTTTTCATAAATAAAGAGACTAGAGATCGTTTCCACGTGAACGAACTGAACGTCGCGACACCAAATTTGTTATCCAACGTAAGCGTAACAAGATTGAGGCACCAACGAAAATTCGTAAGCTCAGACAAGCCCAGGAGTTACGACCTTCGGTACTCAAGTTGACTTTACAAATTAATTCACCGAAACAAGTTTTTACCACGTTTTATTTTATACTATTTTTTTTTTATAAGTGCTACATCTCTGTGGGTAGGACAAAAATGCAATGGAAAAATTTTGGAGTAAATGAATTTATCGTGACCAGCCAGACAGAAGTATAATTAGTGTGTGATGGGAGAGCGTTTTACCATTTAATTCGACGCGTCGTGAAATCCATATTTTATTTCAAAATTTACTCTTTCGTTATCGTGTGAGTGCAAGATAGAACACGATAAATGAATGCAAATGCGTGTACATATAAATATAAGTCGAAAAATAAGCGAGTGTGTGAGTTACAGAAATCACATTAAAAAATCCAAAAAAGAAATATTGTAAAAATTATTACCATTATTATACATTCAATGTATCGATAAGAACGTATAAATGCGTTAAATGTTGTTAGATTATATAAATATAATAAATGTTACAAAAAATACAAGGCGTTGTATGTAATTACAATCTGACAAAAAACGAGGATAAAGCAAATGTAAATGTAAGAGATATTCATATAGTTATCATAAAATAAAGTGATACAAGGAAAATATGACACAGCGTTGATCCTGTTTATCCTGTCATTTCAGTTCGATGTGATTTCAATGTAAAATGACTTCATTTTCCTTTTTCTTTTGTTTTTCATCTTTATCGACTTTAATCAAATTATTTAAATTACAGCATCATCCATTTTCCTTTAGGGCTTAATTTTTTTTTCTTTTTTTGATTTACTAGCAACACGAAAGTTCATTATCTTCTATTTTTTACAACAAAAACAGTGTTGCTTTAAATTTGTCTTGACGCCGAAATTGATGCGCAGCAATAAATCTGTATCAATATTCAGTAGAGCATCCCAGCATTTGTCCGACGTGAGCAGCTGCCGCGAATATCACAAGGACATACAATTTAAGGTGTGGTTATATATACGCACGCGATTTCGCAGGCTTTGTTTTTGCCAGCATGAAACTGGACGCGATACTTTTGACTGCGAAATATACTTTGTCTAGTGCAGTTGGGAAAAAGAATTTTTCAACGCTTTTTAATTACACAGTGTTTACAATTCTTCTGAACGAATTCTGTTTCAATAGGAGCACCAGCATAATTAAAAATAACGAAACAAACTTTGCAGCTTGAATGTTCTGCATGATCCATTGTTGATGAAAAAAAAAATTGTTTTACGTTTTGTTAAATTTTTATTATTATTATTTTTAGAACATTGTTATGGATTTCAATCTTACAGAATAATTTAGGTAAGCAAAAGTTAAAGATGCCTGTGACAAGGTATTTTTTCCTCGCTTTAGAGTTGCGAATAAAACAAAGGAAAGAAAAATAATTTCAACATGGAAAAGCTGAAAGATGTTTTGAAAGAAACGCTCGCACAATTGAGACTGAGTAGACGACACCTACTCAACGAATGGATCGTCTTAAAGTTACGAGAAACACTCGCGGTGCGACGCAAGTGTAACAGATGTGGCACGTCTATGATGAATTAGCACGTACTGAGCTCAAAATTTGCACAAGTAGGCGGAATCGTGCACAAGTAACAAATAGCACTTTCTTCGTCGCAAATCTTGCATGGTTCAATAACAAACTGAACCCAATGCATACAGTTATTATTTTATTCAATTAAAAAAAAAAAACTTGAATTCAATTCTAGATTTTAGTGGAATCAAAATTGATGGAAAAAATTTGAATCTGATATGTTTGTTTGAATATCAAAGTTATTTTGCGTTATTATCGAATGACAGTTAAAATTATGTTTGTTTGAATATCAAAGTTATTTTGCGTTATCGAATGACAGTTAAAATTATATTTGTTTGAATATCAAAGTTATTTTGCGTTATCGAATGACAGTTAAAATTATGTTTAATTTGATTTGAATGTATACAGGAAAATAGAACTAATCTGAATTAAGAAATATTTTTAAATTTTTATAGATAGTAGATATACCTTCGTGAGAGAAAAAAATCGCATTATTTTGCAACAAAGTAACGAAAAGTTTACGCCAAGTTTATGTAAAGTTTTTCATAAATTTTAATGAAGTGCGCCCTCGTGGTATGTTATTTTCGATTTCACGTTTAGAAGGCCGAATTCGCGATACTTTGCAGACAACGACATATTTAATAGCACGCCAAATACTTTAAGTTTCCACATGAAATTCAAACGGAATTTTTTAAACGAAAAAAAAAAAAAAAAATGATACGCGAGATTTTTATACTTTTATCTTGTTCAATTTTTCATGCGGTTACATATTTTAATAACAATGTGCCTTAACGTTTTGATCTCATATTTAATTTTTATTCGCAAAGCGCCTGTTCAACTATCAACACAGGCGATTTTCGTGAAACTTCGAATCATTTACGCCCACTTGCACTTAATATTTTTTTTTCTATGCAAAAATTTATTTCAAAAAGGGTGCATTTAATTACACTTGGAAAAATGGTTATTCGGTTAAAATGAAAAAAAAAAAAAAAAAATACCTCAGTGCTTTTCATTAAAAATTATTGCAAGATGAAAAATCTAATATCTACGTTATCGACATACTTCAATGTTACCTACTTGGCTTATTTGAATGCTTAAACAATGGATGTTGTCGTGGTTCGGACGCATTTAATAACGTAACGTTCTTCATTCAATCTTTTCATCCTAAAAGCGTCACGAAAAACGAAAAACATTTCCAGGGCTCTTGAGTGCGCCGTCGGAGTAAATTTTGTTCAAGAACCTTTAGCATGCAGAATTCCACAAGTGACATCGCGGCTTCAAGAGAGAAGAATAACGAGAAACTTTTCTCAGGGAACTCTATTCTTGTATCCATGAAAATAAGCAGGCGGACGAAAAAATCGACGAAAAAGAAAAAAAAAGAAAATGGAAAAAAACAAAAAAAGAGACGAAGCCTGAGCAGCGTATGAGCAACGAACTATGAATTTAAAGAGAGAAAATTGGGAAGAGGAAATACAGTTCCCGTTGTCAACCTTGTTATACCTGCAGAGGCACCGGCTTAAACAAAATAAAAGCGTTATTCCCGAGGATACGACGTCTCGAGATTTTCATTTATTACGTTGAGCCAAGTTGTGATTAAACAACTTTCACCGACAGTTGGCGAATGGGGTAACTGGGCAAATTGTAAAGGGGATTCCAGTTTTTCCATCGTTTTTCAGTTTTTCAAACTCATTTACACTCCGTTCTTTTCTCATATTACAGTTCGACTAAACTTTCTATTTACCTTAAATATTTCTTAAATCAAATTTTTTCCTACAAAATTGTCAATTGCACTTTAAGAAAAATCACCTCTTCTTTACAAAACATCTCATCAGTTAGTTCTGAGTGCATATATTCTTTCAGATTTTCAATTTTTATATACAACATGTTTATTCAAGTTTTAGTTTACACATCTTCTTTTTTATATAGAAAAAAAGCCTCCTTAAAGTAACAAGAGAACTGTCATTGCAAAGCGTAGTGTAGTTTTTGTTGTTACGGAAATATGCTATTGGGCATTGATTTGACGGATCATTCTTTCGACCTTTTCGTGAAATGTGCAGCTGTAATGCCAGCCGGTAACATTTGAGATCGCGTTACGCTTTCCCGTAAAGCAATGCATATTTCGATTTGCATGGCGAAATTGCTTCAGTTGACATTAAAAGAATATCTTTGGTTCATAACGGCTGATATTATTCACGAGAGACACTTCGCGCAATATTTGAAAAACAGAATTTACGTCGCGCACGATTCAATGAACGAGAAATGAATTTCACTGAGGAATATATTGATATGAGTGGTGAAAATATAAGCTCTAATTTAAGTTTGAATTAAATTAATTTTATGATAAGACAATTGGGATGTCAAATTATTTGAGATTATATCAATTTATCCAAACAAATGAATATTCCAACACAGATGTTTATAATGAAAATTAGCCTGTTAACGAATAAATTATACTAATTTAACAATATTACAAGAATTTCTAAATTAAATAATTAGGTTTCGTAATTATTTGCCCTCGTAATATGAAAGTACTGTCGAATTTTGAAATAATATGAATATTATAACGTAAATGCAATAAATGATTCAACATTCCTGGGAGGTGGATTTTATAAATCTTATTATCATGATAATATGTTTTTGTATCATTTTCATTTTGTTAGATCGAAAAAAAAAGAATGTAGAATGCAGTAACAAAATTACTATCTCAAACAGCATTTTGAAATTAACATAAAGTTGGGTTGCATATTTTTTATACAGAATAAAAAAATACACGTTCAATTTATTCCGTATGTCAGCTTGATCGAATAAAATATTTTTGATAAAGTTCAGTTTTTGATAAAGCATGCAAATGAAGCGGAAGAATAAAATCTTGGGTGCTTTTGCATATGTTTCCTGTTAAGTACACTTTTTAAAGATGGAACAAAGGCGGTACGAAGTTCGCAAATAACTAAAAACGAGATGCACCGAGCACAATGAATTTCCTAAAGATATTTGAATAATTTGAATAATTATACGTCAGAGTTGTCTCAGTGTGCGTAGTGCAACGTATAATCGACTGCGACTTCTGAATAAATTATGCTCAAATTATCTCTCAGCTCGAAGCATTTTTATACCCGTAACTCGCGGGACGTTGAAAAATCGCACGGAAAAATGTTCAATACGGCGAGAAATTTAAGGGACTGTGCGGTGTGTAACGTTGCTTTGTTCGTTTTGATCGAATTAGGTGACACTTGATGAAACGCTAAACTTTTTATATACGTGATCACAAATCCACGACGAACACTATGACGGGGGCAAAATAAAATTATATGGAGAAAGTTACAAGAAAAACGCGACGAAAAGTATAATTTTCGTTTAAAAATGCAGAAAACGAATTTGCAGCGTTTTGAAAGCTCTTTATTCGAATGCGAGATTGCATGTAAATCGCTAAACTTTTACAATGGGTTAACGATCGAAGTCATTTGGAGAGCATCACAGGCCGGAAAGGCTCGTAATTTGATTATCTTCATGATCAACAATTTTTCTCCACAATCGATATTCAGCTCGTGAAGAATTACATGTTGACTGAAAGTAGTAATCCGGGCGCGCGAATAATTTATCGGGCATCTATATGCAAACACGCATAAACCGACATTATTTTTTATGAATATTTACTGTCGCTTTTTTGGCACGAAAATGACGTTTGATCGTTTCAATTTGCGATCGTGTGCAAATTGCAATACGCCAACGACTATATAGCATTACAACTTCTCCGGTTGGTTTATCGCCCTGTCAAGATGGCGCAGTTTGTCAGTCACACGTCGTCGAGGAAATAGGAGAGCGCAAGAAAAATATACACTTGCCGAGCGAATTCAATTGTTTCAAAAAGTACGTGCAGTAAAAGTTCGGCTGACCACACCTTTAGTTCATCTACTGCTTCGGAATACCAAGCCGCTTCTACACTCTCCTTCCCATCGTTTCGTGGGGAGCATATAATTACGTGATTTTCATCGAGCCTTTTCATTTTACGACATCATTAATACTCGTCGAGTATTAATGTCCGCTAAAATCCTGCTCATCTATAAAAGTACAACATTCGTTTGTTTGTCGAAACTGATAAAAATGTGTGCTATTAAAATTACAAGCCGCACTTTGGGTATGCTGCGGCCAGTACAACGTAATACGAACAGTGCAATGTAATTAAATGTACCTTGCCATATGCATGGCACACATTAAATGACTCTATATTCTAACAATGAAAACAGAAAGACAAGCTTTATTTTTTACTTGCAAAGCCGCACCGCAGCTTTCTACATTTGCTGTTTTGTAATCTTTCAAGAACGCAATTTTTATTTACCACGCAGTAATACTCAGTGTGATGATATGTGTTTCATGATGGCCATAAAAGTGTCTGTAAATCTTACAAACTGTGTCTAATAAGATTGCATTCAACCACCCAAGTACTATACACAGGGACTATTTACAGGGAGCTACACTGTGTGACTCTCATTGACTGCTCATCCTCGTATAATTTTTTTTCTATTTTTTTCCTTTCGTTAAAAAAACTGCTTCATACTCATGCAGTTGATAAAACGGTGTAAGCTCTCTCTTTCTCTGTTGTTGCGACTGATGGCAATTCATTTTATAAATAAATTTCAAGAGCGTCATAGGTTTAAAAAAAAAAAGAAAAGAGTGAGGTGTAAAATTGTATACCGAGCGAGGTTACTAATATGTATTTATAGTTTCTGCTAAACAACTTAGTCGAGTTATCTCGTTTAGTTAAAAGAATTACGTTATTTCGAAAAGTTTCGTGTTGGAATGAGAGTAAATATTGGTCTTAGACAAAATGTTCAGTTGTTTCTACTACATCGCAAGGAAAGTGAAAAAGAGAAAGATGTTATGGAGCTTTTTTCAACTTTAATCACATTGTGCAAATAGTTCTGTTATCTGTAATTCAGGTTGTTATTTTTTAACAGAACAATTTCTGTAACTTGTTGTTATCAACTTCACATTCTCGATAATTTGTTTCATCATTAGCTGATTTATCAAATCAAAGTTTCTATGAGAAATAATATCCAAGGAAAAGTTGCATTTTTAATCAGATACAATATTTTACGTAAAGAGCTTGTGTTAATATAAAGTTGATCTTGACGCTTTCTTTACCAAGCATCACCTTTTTTTTCTTTTCATGTTACAGTATAAACTGAACAAAAATGGTATAGTAATTTTAGTATGAACAGATAAGACAGCCCTCTCTTACGTATAGATATGGATGTAAACGTGAGAGCATAGATAATGCATGTGCTCGCATGTACGATTACCACTACATATAGTGATACTATAAACGACCATCGACAATCGACCTGGCAAGAGTGTTTACAGACGCGAATGACGATAGGGAAGAGTAACCAGATTCAACTTTGATGAGGTATAATCGTCCGATGCTCTGACACGGTGGTCAATTACATTTTTACGCTTATTCCAAAGACAAATTTTCAAAAAAATTATCTCAAAACTTTCTCAGTAGAATAAATTTTGCTTCAGCAATTTATTTTTCATCAATTTTGCTCCCTGCAACTTGGAATTTCTGGAGTTTCGCAACTCCATTGAAAAAAAAAAAAAAAAAAATGTCTACACTTCTACAAGTTAATATTTTACTCGGAAAATTCATTCACCACGCAATTGGAGAGACTGAAGTTTTACAAGTGTCGCGAGATAATTTGAGCACGCTCGATAGTTTGGCACGGTTTTTCTCACACTTTTTCAGCCAGCTGAGGTGACGCTTTTTGCGGCATTTACATGAAAATCTAGTGGAGTAGCCGATGTAAAAATTCATACTTTATTGTTGATGGCGCGGTTATTTCCACGTATGAAATAAAATTAAATTACCGATGACACGGGAAATAAAGCTGATATGAGAAGCGTGAAAGGAAGAGGCTGGAAATGATTTATTTTATTCCCCGTGCGGACTTACCATTATTGCGTTATCTTTCTGTGTCGTAATTTTTGCGAAAAATTTTATTAAATTTTTTTCATCATTAATTATACGACTGACAGATTTTGAACTTCGCATCGACATCAAATTCAGATTTGATTCTTACTTCTTTCAAAACACACGAGATAATATATGGTACAAAAAGAATTTTAGTGAACATTAGTGTATAAATTACAGCTATTAACATGCATTTTCCAAGCGTACGCTTTTGATTTGCAAATGAACATTTGTGCAGGGAATATAATTCTATAAATAATTCTGTTCACGATTCATCTGTTTAACGCAAACAATTATCAGAATTTTAACAACACACGTTGAACTTCACGGGACAACCACCTGCTGGTTTACCAATCCAAGACTACTTTGCTTACCCGAGACGACCGCATTAAATATTCACATTTCACATTTTTATTACCAAATAACTCTTTACCGACGACTTTAACTTCATTTCATTTCCTATAAATAATAATGTTTCGTTGTTCAAGAATTTATACACACCAAATTTTCTTTCAATTATAAAAAATAATCTACTAAAATTTTCGATCATAATTTTATGATAATTATGGAAATAAAGTAATCGAATATGCATTAAGATTTATTTATTGAATGAATAAATGTAAATACAAAAAAAAATTGTCTTTTTGAAAAAGCGTCATATTGTTCATACGACTTCTACGTTTTTACATTGCGCACAGGGCAGTCATCTAAAACGTATTCACGTTTCATAATGGAACATTCTTTAGAGCGTAATTCACCTTGCTGGAACAAATTTGTCAAAGGGTGAGATTGAAGTATACAAGCATACAGAATGCGAATAATAAGGCGCGGTGGTTTTTATGTTGTTCACTGTAATAATGACCACAGATAACCAAATTTTAAAGTCAATAGCCAAATACGGCAAATACGGCAATGACAGAAGTGTATGAAGAACAAGTACAAAGAAGCTGGATCGATCGCACGCTATTTCCGGCTTGCGCAGTCTCCGATTGGCCTTCACTAATGTATATGTATCGCATAGCCTCACACATTATGAGAACTCGTAATAACGCACGCTAACGTTTCAATACGTAAATTATCCAGGGAAAACTATCATTCGCTCTCTTTTGTTATAATTGCATGTACAGTTGAGTACGCATCAGATTATGAAATGAAAGATTTTTGGTATAATTTTTTTGTATCTTTTCAAATCCTGGCTCAATCACATTGATCTATAGTGTAAAATGTACCAATATGACAGTCATGCAAACATTTATCATCCATGACAGGACAATTTTTTATATAAGTAAAAAAAAAAAAAAAAAAGATTTCCCAATTTTAACTTGGTAATGCTTTTCTGGTAATAAATGATTATTACGGATGATTTTTCACTATTAACTGAGAAAAAGTCGAAATACGAATGGAAAGAAAAAGTGGCTTACAAATTGTGTTATAAATATATGCTTCAATACGTATGTTAACGAGTGCAAGGTGAAACATTCGGTTCGATTTGGAGTGCGTGAAAATTTGTTGAATTATAAACAAAGGTCTCGGGCGGCGAGTCAGTTGCGCAAGTCAAATAGCGCTGGACATACTAAACTACGCAGTATGTGGATAAATTTTTCAGACGGATTTTATAACCTGGCAGAAGCTGAGCTAATATTTGTTATATGTTCTAATGTTTGCGCTATGATCGAACTTTCATTCGAATGAATGATGAATATGAATTTCGATCCTTTTGGTACAGTTTTATTTAACCAACATCCCTATATTATTGCGCTCAAAGTATACATTCGTCACACACAGCTTTTGCTTTTGAAGAAAAGTTCTAACATGTTTCATACGTTTGATTGAATATTTATATCAAACAAATATACGCGCATTCATCAATACTAATGTTTGTTCTTGTACAAAGTATGGTTTTACATTGTAACCTATATATAATTGATCTTCAATTTTGCGACCATGGTTTTCGTATCGATTTGCATCGATTGGTAAAGTACCATCAGGATGTCCAATGGTCTTGTATCCATCAATGGTTCTGTAAGGCGAATAGTAAACTACGATCAAAGCGTTTGCATCTCTGGCAATGGACTAACTTGAGCTGCAGTAAGCCCATTAAGGTGCATTCTTCAAACGATATATATTCCATAATGTAAGCAATTGCCCATACAACAATATAATAATATATTTTAATACAAAAAAATTTTAATTATATTAAATAAACCAATTCGCAATTGATATAAAAGGAAAAACATTTTCTTAAACTTTTTCACACGTCATTAAAATTTTTCTCAGAGCTTAGAGCACATTTAATATTCATGTCTTGGCGACTTCCATACCTCTTTTTTTCATTCACTGAAACAAAAAGTTACGTCAACTTTGATCTTCAGAACTAAATTTGTCCCGAAGGGATTAGAGCACGCAAAATCTTTCAAAATATGTTTCGTCTAGATTATATAATTGAAGTCTTTTAATTAATAATCAATTAGATGTCATTATATCGACGAGCTTAAAAGAAATTAATAAAAACTTGGATCATCATATTGTCAAGGTCATAATTGCAAATCTACCCAGACAGTTTGAAGTTTTTTAGTGATGCTGAACGTTTTTGAAGCAAAAAGGGCGCACTTTCGATCGCGTGAATATTTCAAACGAAAATCGAATCAGTTTTACGGAACTTTCGGACGCACAGAAATTTGATGTTGAGAAAGCTTCATTCGAAGATTTATTACGTTCGCCAAAATTCATTAGAAGCTCTCTTAGCGAGACAGTTGTTTTAGCGGCTTTAATTTATTAAAACTGTCAAAGTCTAGTTAACCACAAGCGAAGTAGTAATCAAGACGCTTTGGAACAGCTCCTCCACACGAATCCACTTGCTTCTTTTCACCAAAGCATGACGAAGCTTTTCCTTCAAAATTGCGTTTAATGCAACTTTGAGCGGCAAGATTTTTCCGACACAAATCTCGTTTAATTCCTGAAGCTTATTCAAGCCATCGCATTCCGACACGATCGTTTCACAACCGAGCTCAATAACCATAATCGTAACCGTAACAATGGTCTGTTAATAAAAGGTGCAATTAAAGGGCGACGAACAGAGAGAGGAAAAAAATGAAAAATGGCAATTACAAGCCTTGTCTTAAAATCCAGGCGTGAATTCTGCGAGGCGTGCGAAGCTTTGTGAAGATTTTGCCGTGCGTTGTATCGCTTATATTTTGCGTCAAGTGTTGTGGAAAGTATCCACAATCGCAAAGAAAAGTCTATAGGAGGTCTAAGCCGCGAGAAAATAATAACGAAAGTAAGAAGCTATTGATAACGTAAAAGAGTTTCCGGATGGATAGCGCACTCGCCGAGTAGGAATTAATGCTTAGCTTTTGTTTCCAGTTGGAAAAAGTGAAATGAGAGAACAATTTCCGCCGTGAAAGTTTGCTCGTTACTGCTTTTTTTATTGTTGTATTTGTTTTTTTTCTGTCTTTTTTTTTTTTTTTTTTTTTTTTTTTTTTTTTTTTTTTTTTTTTTTTTTTTTTTTTTTTTTTTTTTTTTT
>JAQQRF010000753.1:0-48449 GCA_030523145.1 Trissolcus brochymenae | reverse complement strand
GTTCATTTATTCTTGTTAGTTTTAAATTTAAAATTTATACATAAAATTAATTGTGTTAATAAACTCGAAAATAGTGTCTGAAAGAATTGTGATTTTTTTCTACACAACAAGTACTGATCGTGGCACTTGGGATAGCGTATAATATATATCCACCTATAATAAAAGAAGTATCCTGCCGAAAATATTGAATATTTTTGGTATGCAGTATATATGCACGATATTTTGTATATATTTGTGTGTTTTTAACTATTTTTATAGCATATATACTACATACCAAAAATGTCCATATTTGAAGAACATATTAGTTAAACAAAAGAAACAAACAAAATTGTTTATCTAAATGAAAAAAAGAAAGAAGAAAGAAACAAAATTATTTTTTTCATTTTTTTATTTATCAGACCCGGTTAAAGGTTTTAATGTGAATTATTTGTTTAACAAAAAAATCATTGTAAAACGATGGTAAAAGGAGATTCAAAAAAAGAAACACAGAGCAAAAACAGAGGGTTTATAAAAAAAACAACAATAAAGGATTTATATAAAAAAATGAAAGAAATGAATGAAATTCAGAGATCTGAATAACAGAAGAAAAAAAAAGAGAAAGGAGGATTTTTAAAACGATGGAAAGGAGATTCAATATAAATAAAAGAGGATCAGACTTTTATAAAAAAATAGTTTCCGACATTTTTGCGCTGAAATTTTTGGCGAATTACTCCCATGTGCCTTCATTTTGAAGGAGAAAAGTACCCCTTTTTGAACCCATTTCAGTGTGCTAAATCACCCTTATTTATCCCCATTTTGATAGAAAATGGGGACTTTCTTTTCCCGTCATAATAGTAAAATTATGACGGGAAAAACGGTGAACAAAAATTTAGACTCTGAAAAAAATTTGTTAATTAATTTTTTTAGAAATCTAGAATTTAGATTTTGAATATAAATATATATATATATTGATGTGAATGATTGTATGGTTTTCTTTATTAAATTAAAAATGATTTACAATAAGGAAATAAATACATTTTAATAAAGGAAAAAGTGATTTTTTTTTCACTAAAAAAAAAAAAAATAAAAAAAAGAATACGAAAACGAAAGAGATGAGGAAAAAAAGAAGTATGAAAAAAAGTAAAAAAAGAGTTTATTATATAAGAAAAAAATATTAAAGAAGGGATTTGAATAAAAAGGAAAAAAGGATTTTTTAAAAAAGATGGAAAGAAGATTGAAAAAAAAGTGAAAAAAAAAGAAAAGAAGATTTTCTGAAAGAATAAAGAGAGGATTTGAAAAATACAACAAAAAATAATGTTTTAAATAAAAAGTTTTTGTAGTCACTTTTCAAACATCTCAAAATGTTTTCTATACTAATGGGATAGGAGAATATTCTGAAATGTTTGAAAAGTGACTACAAAATATTTCGTCTAAGTCACTTTTTTTGTAGTGTAGGATTAAAAAAAAAACAAAACCAAAAAAGTATGAAAAGCGGATTCAAAAAAAGATTAAAAACAACTAAAATAAAACGTATATCAAGAAAAAAAGATGAAAAGGGGATTTAAAAAAGAAGAAGACAAAGATAAAAAAAGGATTTTCCAAAAGGATAGGTAAAAAATTTAAAAAGAGTGTTCATTAAAACAAACAAAAAATGATTTATTTATAAAAAAATAAAAGAAAAAAAAAGGGATTTAAATAAGAGGCGAAAAAGAAGGAAAACAGATAAGAAAAGGGAAGAACAAAGGATGAAAAAGGATGAAGAAGGAAAAATGAGGCTAAAAAAGAAGAAAAAGAGAAGAAATAAAAGAAGAATGAAGAAAAGAAAGAAAAAAGGGATTAAAACGGATAAAATAAGGAGAAATGAAGAGAAGCGACAAAGAAAAATAAAGATTAAAAAAATTATGCAAAGAAAAAAGGTAAGAAAATTCAGAAAAAAGGAGCAATGAAGAAAAGAAAGAAGATATTAGAAAAACGATAAAAGAAGAGAAGAAAGAAGAAAGAAAAATGAAAAAAGGAGGATTGCTTGAAAAAATGAAAGGGGGTTGGCGCGCGTAGCGCGTAGGGGGCGCAGCCTGCTCGGTGGGCGTAGCCCCCCAGTATATATATATATAAATAAATAATTAAACTAATTTCATTCTGTAAACTCATATTTTCAATTAATCAAAAAAATTAACAAGTTTACATAGATTAACTATTTATATGTTAACACATACTTATATGCATTATATGTTTCATGATAAGTTGTGAACCGTAGATTACCAGCGATTTTTATTATTCTATAATAAATGAAATATACGACAGTAAATATATGAAAGTATTATCAAACTGATAAAGAGCGGGGTTACTTAAGTTACATCAACTAAAACCAAAAAATATCCTCTTTTAATCCGACATAAGTAGATCTTTTAAAAAGTCACTTCTACCACTTTATACAAAAGTATTAATTTATTACTCTCCATATCTCATGCTATAATAAAACTTTTCAGTTTTCGTACAAATAAATTTCATATCTAACTGCAACATTTAAAACTTTTTTGAAAAGTTTGCCATGAAAATTTGCATCGTTGAGATAGTTTCAAAAGCTCGATAAAATTACAGAACGTTAATGCGCCTTGCAATTTAAATCAAACATATGATTGACGTACAAGGACAAGTCATAGTGAATTATATTTCAAGTTATAGCAAAGTTGATACACTTAAAAAATGCTTCCCCTGGAATTTTGGATAGTTTTTAAATTAGGATTGCAAGCGATAACACGTGTCTTTTTATCAAAAGTCATGTCAAAGATTAGCCTTGATTACTACAAGAGAATTATTTCATGAAGTTTTATACTGCATTTTTATCTTTCAAAGTTTTCATACAATTTTGCCTCAAGCATACTAAAGGCAGTCGCACGATAATAAGTTAATAATCACGGGTACGAAGGGTGTCCGTCCTGTTATCCAATCAACGGATATTTGTGTAGTCCATTTGATTTCATTACGACAAAATCATATGGTTATTTAGATCTTATGAAATATAAAATGATAAATTAATATTTTATATTTATTTACTGCACCTCAAACAAAAGTACCTCTTTGAATTATTTAAAAATATCAAACTAATTGAATACAAACCATTTGACTACTTTTCATCAAATCAATTTTTCAACGTTTTTTTTCGTTTTATAAATAATAAACAATATAAATAATCAACTCTTCAATTGCGTTAAAAGTAATATCTGGAAAAATATCTAATCGTTTGAGCACCGCAAAGTGCATTATAAAATGAATCTAATGATAGAAAACGTAAAATGACTGAAAACTGTCATTTTTGTTTAATTCGTCAGCTTATTTATTGTTTGTTGTTAAAATTCAATTTGATTGTTGATTTTACTCATGTAATTTTAGAAAGCTTATTAATTTGCATGAGGGTACTATATGAAAGCTTTGACAACGGCTGATACAGATGCAAACGACAGCGCAGTCACGATTTGACATCCAAGTCGATAGCCAAGAGCCTCGAAGCAATGATCCGTGATCGTGCCGAAAGCGCGATAACGCTTATTTTATAGGACAATAATACAATAGTCTAGGGTTCATTGAATAAAGCAAAACTGCGCTGATGTTTTGCCGTTGTAGCTGAATAGCTACTGCTTAGCAAACTCTCCGTCACGATAAGAGGTGAAGTGCATAAACTTCGATCCAAAGTTTGATGCTTGAAAAACTATTCATGGGTGAGAAGATATTACGGCCTGTGTTATACATACTTGGGCGGTTTGGTGAGTTTTTCAATGCATCTGAGTCCAAGGCATTCTGCTGATTCGATTGTGCTCCTGCGAACGCCGATAGTCCGATACATATGATCAAGACTGATGTTGACATCGTGGCCAGGACACTTCGATCTCCGTCCGTCGTACGTGACAGCCAATATTGCGGCGGCCCCTTTAACATATGCATTATGCCCTGTTATTGCGTTTGTATTTTGGTTGGTCTTACCTTGCAAATAGATATGTAGAGGTGTACTATTGTAACGTACAAGACACTGCAAGTCTCATAAACGCCATGTCAATTGTGTCGCTGTAGGAGTTCAATTTGAGCTAGGAGATATAAGCGAAATTAGTATTGATCATCATTGCTTTTGTCTGGATTCCACATCTATTGCCTGTGT
The DNA here is from genome assembly GCA_030523145.1 of Trissolcus brochymenae. Lineage (NCBI taxonomy): Eukaryota > Metazoa > Arthropoda > Insecta > Hymenoptera > Scelionidae > Trissolcus > Trissolcus brochymenae. Next base: position 44,320 of record JAQQRF010000753.1, on the reverse strand, counting down.
TGGTAATCAAATTTATTGCTTATTACAGATACCATTTTAATTATAAGTAATTAATCTTTGTAGCAGAATATCAACCAATAAAGTAAACATTAAATTATAATTTCAATTTTAAATGTTCACTGTAGTAATATGTGTGTTTAAACATTACATAGGGAGCTTAAACCTGCTGATATGTTAGAAACGACTTTAATTTGTAAAATGAAGAAAGAATAATTATTTATATAATAAATAAAAAATGAAAGAAGTAAATGAATAATATATAAAAGAAAATAACATGTATTATATATTATTATATAATATATAATAAATAAAAGAAGTAAATTCGATTTATAACATATCATTGAATATGGACTTAACTTTTAGAAAATGTTGCTGAAAAAATCTGCAAATAATTTTAATGGTGGATACAGCTGTAAAGATGGCTCGGCTTTGATCAATTAAATTTTGTTATATAACAGATGCTCTAATAAAGTTCAAAAATATAAGATAATGAAAATAAAAAAATTTGGTATGCACCTATGATTTAACAAATTAGTATCGGGATACTATGTTTCTTGGTTTGCGCATTCATTTACACCCATCAATCTTCGGTTAAATCGACTTAACGAAATTCAGTAGAATGCACCTGATAATTCGAAATAATTCGATTTCGGTTTTCATCAGACCTGTCAATATTACCGTTTCACTTTCGTCTAATCACTACAAAAAATAATGTTTTAAACAAAACGTTTTTGTAGTCACTTTTCGAACATTCCAAAATGTTCTCTATATTAATGGGATAGGAGAACATTCTGAAATGTTTGAAAAGTGACTACAAAATATTTCGTCTAAGTCACTTTTTTTTGTAGTGATGTTCTAGTTTCTAATGTAAAAAATAGTTTTCAAAATTGTAATCATCATGTCGAATTAAAAAATTTAATTCAAGACTTAAATTAAATTTTATAACCGAATCTAAGATTAATTTTGGATGAAAAATTTTATAATTACACTGTAAAAAAATCAGCGAAGAAATCCAGCATATTTACTTTAACCTAATGCAATGAAGACAAATAGTTTTCTTCTTAGATAGTATTTTAAATATAAACCATGAACTTGAAATCAAACTACAAATTATAACGATCTGTTATTGTGTTTGAATTGATTCAAAGTGCACCTAGTAAGATCCTGTATATTTACTTGCAACTGAGTTCAAATAGGTATGTTGTATACTTTTCTACATTTAACAAACTAAATAAATGTTCGATCACATATTAGTTTTTAATTTGTTGTCTAAAAATAATTTAATGCAACAACTTCAATACATTAATGTAACAATTTTAACTGTTTTCTTGACAGTTTTTGAATGCCTTATGTCTTTAAATTATATTATCGTTGAAGGGAACTTTTACCACTTGAAATGTATAACAATCACATGCACTTTGAACTATCAGGATTTATCTGGTGAAGAGGTTGAAAAAATATAGAAAATGATAAATTGATGAAAAAATTATTCTACTATTCTTCACTTACACATTAGCCATTTGTCGTACATCTTTTACATGTATCTTTGACCGCGATGGAATACCCAGCTGTATATTGAGACAATTATTCATTTTTCACCCGTTGACGTTTTTGCATAGGAACTCAGGAAATAGTATAGCATAATTTATAAAACCTTAAGAATATTGATGTTATTATTGAGTCTGACATGAAATAAATTGTTACGCATTCTAGCGTGGAGCAGATGTGTATGTCTTGAGTAGTATAGGTAAGAAGTGCTCTTTGGTGACTACTTTCAAAGTAATGGTACAGACGAAAGAAATAACGAGGGCGCGAAAAAAGGCCATTTGAGTTGTTGCTTTCTTTAACAAACTCACGTTGTCAAGAATGTTGACTGTATTCTTCGGCAAAATCTTTTTTTTTTTTTCTGAATAACAGACCAACTGTTTAAGCGAAAGAAACTTCGCATACTTTTGTCCCAACTTTTTTTCCTCTCAATTTTCATTCGTAATTAGAAAAAGTGTTATAAAATAACCAATTCAGAATAATTATTACCGTTGTAACTGGTACTGTTTTGTGGAAACGATCTTGAACAATTTCATTGAGATAAAATGTACAATATTTTATGATAGGATTAAAAAGTAGAAATGAATCATTTAAAACACATGCGCAAGAAAGAACAAGGATCGCACTGGACTCGGTCGCTACAAAATTACACTGAGAAAAATTTACATTACTGATTGAACTATTTTTTTTTAGTTGTGGTGTTTATAGTTACTAAAACTAGAAATCTAGTAATAATTATTGAAATTCCAGTTATCATAACTGTATTAAATTTGCCTATATATTATAGTTCGTTTTTTAATCAACACAAAATTTCTAACAAAACTGACTAAAACATAAAGAAATAATAACTTGGTCATAATTTTTGAAAAACTTGTTAAAATTCTTGAGTTATTTGATACCCTCAGACTCATGTGATATCATTAAAGCCTGTGTACAAGTAACAATATTTCTTTCAAATTGAAATTCATTAGAAATTAGAAATGCATATTATTTTAGATATATTTTTGATTCTATACATTCATTTCTAATAACGAAATTTACATCTTGTTTTTAAACGTTTTAGTTTAAGTAGATGTCACCTGATGACACATGTTTGTCAAACAATAAATATAGTTTATTGAACTATAATTGATGTTCATTATTACTAAATTGTCGAGTTGACATAATAAGTTCGATTAGAGTTGACCAGAAAACGAACTCTTATTTTCTAGTAAAGAATACCGATTTTTTTTCTCAGTGTATATAGCAAAGATGGAAGCATGGAAAAAGCATGGAAAGAAAATGCTATTGCAAACCTCGGAGTTGTTTACGTTACGAAAAATTTCTCAATTATAAATCTTTGATTGAAATTTTTTGATTTGAATAATCTTTAATTGAGAAAACAATTAAAAAATGTCTCACCAACTAGGGCCTAGAGGAAACACAATGACATACTCTATAATATATTGAATTTTTACATTATAGTTTATTACTTCACAGTGCGAGCTCAAATCGGGCATTTCGCTGACCAGGAGCCGATCGGAAACTCGAATTTCCACATAATGTACCCAACTGTACCAATTGTAAACAAAGTATTTTATACGTGAACAAAATCAAAGTGCGAGCAATTGACTCCTTCTAATTCTAATTTTTTAATTGAGTTTTATAATAGATTACGGTTTATATTTATTCCAATAAGATTGTTATCCTGTTTATTCGAATTTTCACTTGTGAAATAAATTCTTGACATTAGTGTACAATAAATATTGTTTTTATTTACCCGCAACAGGTGCCAATGCACTAATTTGGTTGTAAATGACCTGAAAACTGGTGCCGCGATTATTGTAATCCAAAATTTAATCGAGAAAAAATTATCAGCATCTGAAATTAGATTAAAACTTCTTCAAGATGAAAGATTTTAATTTGTAAGATAAAAAGGAGAACTTTTATAAAAGAAACATGAGCAGGGTCCCAATATGAAGTAAATGAATAAATAAATATTGAAATAAAATATCATGATTGATAATGTTCACTGTTAAAAACAAACAATAGTTTGAAAAATTTGCATGACGTGTAATTATGTTAAACGCCTATTTTAATTAATATTTCAACATATTCCATACACCCACATTATATTTATTATGGTATGAATTCAATCTTCGTATTGATTAAATATAAAGCTAGAAGAAAGGTAAATTGCTTGTTTTATTAAATATACATGTCGTTTATAAATAAGTAACGTCTTTTCTTAGTGTCACAAACTATTTGTTGTTGGAATGGGTATGCACGCAGCTTTGTCAAACTACCAATTTCGATAAGTCACTACACGACCACGCTAGCTTTTTGTCGAGGCATATTCTCATTATACTGAATATGTTTATAACTTGTCAAATACACTAATCTAAATAAAAAACGCAACACTTCGCATAAGAAACAAATGTAAAGTATTTCGTTTTTTATTTGGACCAGTATATGTCAGTTGAAATTGTCAGTGAAAAATGTCGGAATGCAAGACAGTAAAGATGATTCCAACTCGAAAAGAAGGTGTTTTTTGTAATATAGAAAATTACCTTTATCCAAAAATTTTTAATGGCTAATGGTAGAATTTATTGTATAATCACTGTATTAATCAATCAACCACTCAGCCGGACATTTTGGACCTTTAACATGACTCGATGAATTTTCACACCATCAGTTATTTCTTTTTTATTGACACCGACCAGTGGTGCAATTTTACAATTTTTCTATATTGTTTTTTACATTTTTCTACAATTTTTTAAAAAATGTTTCGCCTTTTAAATTGATAAAGTTGGTTCAACTTTGCAAAATGATTAAGCACATTTCAATTAAAGAACACCTCTGCAAAGTTTTATCAATTTTGTTGTCCTACTTTAGAACAAATCTAAAATTAGGAAAATTTAAATAGCAATAATTTTTCTTATATTCTGTTAAGAAAATTCAGAACAAAAAATTAAATATATGTCTCGAACTGCAGGATCCTAAAAGAATCTTTTTTAGCGAGTATAAGCATAGTTTTGCATTATTCTGAAGATGGATTCTACTTTTATAAAATCTGGCTTGATACATAAATGAAGTTCTCCACAGTTACAGTAATATAACGATAGTTCAAACCATCAAAGATAAGAACTACTATTAAACTAACGATTTTCGAGACTATTCTCAAAGTACAGGGTAGCATTGTAACTCAACTAAACCCGGAATATAATTTATGCAAACCTTTGCAAAAATATGGTGCATGTAGCTAAATGCACCTTGATTCGCTCAAATGCATTTAGTAGAATCAAATGTAGATTTCAGTCTAGTTTCAGTGCGAGATTGTCGCGCAATGGAAAGTTGTACAGTAATTTCTTGAGAGATTGTAGTGACTATTGTGTATTGCTAGAGATGTTAGCAGTTACATTAACTCAGCCGAAATTAATTTGGAAAATAAATTTTCTGTACTCTGCTTTTCCACATGCCTCGAGTTATTTATAACCTTTTGGCAGTTATTACTGAACATTTAATTCATGCTGATACAATCTTGCACTTTATTACATGATCAACTATACAGAATTCACACATCAGAAGGTTCACTAAAATCTTCAGATGATTACTTATATTACTTTTGAACATGAATGCTAATGGATATTTTTAAGTTCTTAGTTAAGGTTCAATCAGGTAAAAATATATATATCTCCATAAACGGCATACGTATTGACCGTATTTTTCATATACGTTTTAATAGAATTTAGTTAGGCCACTAAGTTCATTTTATTGCTTTTTTATCAAGTTATCCGCAAACGTTCGTTAATATTAATATTAATGATAAACATAAATTATAGGTTATGTCTATGACAATGAAATCAACAATATCTACGAGTGTCACGCACATCACATATTGGAGCAAAAACATTCATGAGTGTTATTACTGAGTGATGTGAAGACTATTAATGCCTGATACATCACTGACTACTTTTTATATATTTTTATTAAATCTCTGAGTGATGTAACATCAATCTATATTCTAATTCTCAAAACATTTTGTTCCGCATAGTGTAAACGCCCCAATTTGCGCTATAGTACCGACTAGTATTTTGTTTTGAGTATTATCTTATATTAAAAGTGTTAAAAATGCAATATATATTGAAAAAATTGCAGCTCATTCTCTATTTTATATTATTTTAATTCTTTGCAAACACTGTACTAAGAGCAAAAAAAAATTTAGACAATGTACACGTTCCAAATCAGTGCGACCGGCGCTTGACAGGTCGCGATCATCAGTTGACATGAGTTTTTAATATTCGCTTTGGCAAGAATCTCAAAAGAGAAACTTTCTTAAAAGTTCGTTGTAAGTATTTCTATAAAAAAGCATCACATAAATTCAATCTATATTAAAAAATCACTATAGCTCGAATAAGTACACCTAAAACGCATAATGTACCAATTAAGGTTAGCATATATGTTTGGGCTAAATTGAATTATTTATCGTTTCTTTAATAAATATTGAACCAATTTTAGGTTCTTATAGATGTTTAGTTCCTGTTTATTCGTTATTTTCTATTTAAGTCACTGAAATATCATTAAGATCTTGGTTTTAAACATCATTTTCCTTGTCTGTCAACATTAATATATTACAAATAGATACACAATTACTTTTCGTCTTGTCCAGTTGAATTGAAAAAAAAATCGAAAAAAGTTTTACAGTAATTTAGCACTATTCGAGTCAATTTAATAGAGTGTACCTAACACTAATTCGTTCAATTTGATTCTTTATATGTAACACTAACAGGTACAAGTCATATCGTACAGACTAGTGCTAGTCTGTTTTTGTATAGCACAAATTGGGTAAATTTATGCTTTTATATTTTTAACTGCACTTTATTTAATACAATACTTAAGTTAAAGTGAAATGGATTTTTCAATTTTATAAAGTAGGGTTTTAGACGCAATAGTTTAATTTGTTGCATTATGTTTACAAAAAATTCAAGTTATACTCAAAGTCTAATCTAACGTTAGCACTAATTTGGACATACCTTAAGTCAGTAATTTATAAAAGGTAGCCATTGATAAATATTTTTTTCTTTATGTAATCCGTTTTAGCTTGTTTATTTATGACGTAATATAAATTTCATCAAGCGTGTTTAGTTTGATGGATAATAATTTTAGTTTTGAAGTTATTTGCAAACAGTCTTTTAGTTTGGTCATTTTGTTGTTGTATCTTGAATTTCTTGAATTTTTTAAATTTTGACAATTTCAAATGTTGCGTTATCAGTTTTAACGTTCAAAATACCTTTTTTAATTGTAAATATCCATTTTTTAAATTATATTCTAACTATTGTTACTATGTCGAATTATCAAATTTTATTATGTCGTCACATTTGTTACGTGTTTGACTTTTACAGTTAACCCCTTTCAATTCCGTTTTATCGTGACGTACCGTAATTTTCGAATAATTTTCGAAATCAAATTTAGAATGTATTTTTCTCAGTATAAATATAAATTTTTTGTTGCAGTCATACATAGAACATATATAAGCTGTGTCTGCACATATATGGTAATAAAAAAAGAACATTTATGGTTATATAGGGCAACATTTTTGCTACACATTTATGTTACAACGTGGCACATTTATGGACCATAATTGTGGTCATATATAAATTTTTGCTTGGATATACATTATCAATTCATTAATTTGTAAATGATTTATTAACCGCATAAATTTTTTATTTCAGATATATTTCACGGGGAAAGTGAAAGCAGAATATTAAATTTCAGAGATGAAAGATAATTGAACCGATGCGTAAAAAGCAGCTTCCAACCTTAAAATAAAGCGGTAAGTTATTATTAACCGGGTGATAAAAGTTCATTATAAACAAATTAAATAAAAGAAACCAGTGATTTTATAATTACTTTTTGAACCATTTAAAATGTTTCTGTATGTTGATATGATAATCAATTACCTACATTAAAATTCTTTCAAATTGAGTAAAACTTTGCAATATATTCCGCGTCAATTTTTGCATTACCATAGAAAAATTCTTGCCGAACTCTTCAATAAGTCCTATGAAATTTATCAGTACCTCTGTCTTTTCTGATTTTTTATTCTTAATAATTCAATGTTCGATATGCGAATAGACTATTCATTTGTAATTTCATAAAATTAAAAGAAATTTTCATATAAAAAATCTAACTGTTTTATTCATACAAAATTAAACTGGGTTGGACTTGGGCCCCAATTTTGCCATTCTCGGGACTGACATACGAGCCAAGTTAAAGCCTGGCATAAAATTTAATGCATTATGTGGTCAGCGCCACGATTATGGGAACAATTAACGTTGTTAGACTAGATGCAAGTTAGGGAACTTGCACCTAGATTCAGATTATATTTAAATAAAATAAAAAATAAATATTTCATCTTTTTGTAGCATAATCATTATTCATAATTTAACTTTATCCAATAGTGTTTTTTTTTAATAATTTCAATGAATTTTTTATATTTTTCATCAATTGGTTAAAAAAAGATTATTAAGAATTTAAAATAAAATTTAAATTTAATCCATCATACGTTCAAATATCAAGAATAATATTTTCTAACATTGTCATATTTTTAATGGTCGAAGATTTAGTTAAACAATCAAAATTCCATGTCATATCACAAAATAAATTGCTGGGATCCAAAAAAAAAAATTATTTCAAGTCAATATATAAGGATGTCATATTAAAACTTTTAATAATAGATAGAATTAATAATAATAATAATAATTAATAATAGGAAGCCTTGTTTAATATCGGTCTTGGCTTTCAAGCGGTTACCATTTTATGCTCAGATTTAAACCAAATTAGATTGGAAAAACAAATCTATACCCTAAATAAAGTGCCAAGCTTGGCCTTAGAGCCATATAAAATAACAAAGGCTCAAATTGCAACATGGATGCTTTACCTTGATTACACTAGAATTCAGTTAGGCCAACACATGTGGACCCATGGATGACAAACTAATACGGCTCTAACTTTAGAACAGATTTATATGTTCAAATTTCTACTTGGGTGGTGTTATTTAACGTTAATATCAATATAATTACTATCACGGCTATCAATCAAGTAATCAAATTAATTTTTAATTAGTTAATTGTAAGTTAGCAGAGAATACAAATTGTCAGTTAATATACTAAGCCCATTCTTACTCTATATCGAGAATTATCGCGAATCCATTTTATCTGCATCGGACAGAGCTGTTAATCATTGAAAGACATAAAATTATGCACGATCATGTTAAATCATGCGTAACCATCGATAATCACGGAAAATCAGGCGATAAATTCTTTTCTTGAGGCATTTATTGGTACGTTGCATGGTTGTTTGAACTGTATATTCCAAAGCGACACATGGACATTTTCGAAATTTGTTACAACTGTTTCATATACTCCAATAAATCACGGAGAAAAAGGAGGCAGGAATCCTTTTGATTAGTTATGTGACGTGCATTAAACTGTGGGGAATATGATGTATGATTACTTTGCCTCGAGGATCATCACTCTGGATGATGCACAAACACAAAAGTATCGACGGATGCATCAAACGAATATCGATCAAACTTTTGTTTCTGTGATTTGTCGGATGTTCACTGTCACTCTTCTGACGTCATGGAAAGTGAATCGGTTATATGAGAGAAATAACGGGACTCATCAGTTCACTTTTTCATTTATTCATTTTCAAAAACGTCACTTTATTTTTTCAATTTAGATATTAAATACAGTTTTTGTTATAATTAAATACTATTGAAACTTTTTGTTTTCATATCTTTCGAACAACAAGAAGACGAAGGTATTAATCCGATTGAATTTATCACAGTTGAATCATATTAAATTTGTATAAATGATATACAATTGAGATCTGAAAATGAAACTTCTGAGAGCAGTGTATTTTGTTTGTTACAGGGGTAGAAATTAGTTTTTCTAGTTTAGAATGTTAACACTTTAATTCTGGAACAGCAAGAATCAGCATGGGTGTGAGGTCAATCAATCAGATGGCTGGAATGAACAATCTTTGATTGTGTGGTGGGACATGTGACTATTCCATGTGTTTAGATTCGTTCGTTTCATAATGCTGTCTCTTTTTAACCTTTTTCAGTCTTTATAAAAGGCAGCCATATTTAAGAAGAAGGGGACGCTTCCAGAAGTAAAGTGTTAATTAATATTGATTATTTCAATTAATTACATTTCACATAGTTACAATATTCTGCCAGTATTATGCTACTCTAGGAAAAAATTCTATTTCAAAAAAAAATTATTTGCATAATTCTGTGCATTTCGATTTTTATATCTATCGTGATATTCGATTAGTTTTATTTCGTTTGTTATTTAATTTGATTGATTTACGTTTTCTTCGCTTTGTACATTTTATAATAACTAGAACCTGTAATCGATACAACATTTTTTACTCAATTTTAACCAAATTTTATTATGTGTATTGTAAATTTTTATATGAAGCTTTACCATCCAAGCTTTGTTAAGAATCATTATACATTTTAATGTTCCTTTTCTATCCGTGTATCTAGTACTACTCTATGTCTATAACTACTCTTGTAGTTACGGGCCAATATCAAGCCAGAATGCCGGAACTACTGATCCCAGTAAAAGTCTAACTAGTACCATTTTTGAGCTAGAACCAAATCTAGAAAAATTGTTGCTTTTATATTTTCCAACTCTAAAAAAAGCATTCTGCAAAAGTATTTTCAATATTGTCCAAAATCACATGTGAGTTAATATTCCAGATACATTTGTATTTTTTTTAATACTAAAATTTGGATTTAATATTCACTGCCTCTTTGAGTTTTTATGTGTACACGCATAGTTTGAGATTTCGGTAGAAAACTTTTGGGGTTTCTAACAGTTTATCACGGAAATTAATTAATTCCTTAAAAGCAGTTCAACGCGAGTATACTCAAGTTTGCACCTCGCTGCAGAAATGTGACTGTAATGAATTAAAGCCGCAAAATTACATGCATATGTAGATTGAGCTTTATAGATATTTGTAACGCACCGGTGACACGTTCGGATTCAAGGGACTGTTTACATAAGAACCAACGTTTTCAGTGATAAATTCTACATTAACCTCACCTATGGTCATATATAAATGTTTGTGGTGATAATCTAAGATGATAATGGTTATGTAAATGTTCAAAATTAATTTCAAATTATAGCTACATTTGATTGATTTATTATCATTTCTTCTGTTGTAACCAGGTTTTATTATTTTTCTTTAAGAAGGAAGAACTCATCAGCGACAACATTTTCCAACACCAGTGTTTTATACATGCCATTTAATGATAATTTTTCATGTTTCCTTAAAAATATGAAAAATCATATTTTTAAATTCGATAACTAATATTTAAATTTGTATTAATTTTTTAATGATTTTTGTTTTAAATTTTATATTCCTTTAAACCAGGAAAAAATTGTCGTTGCGAATGTTGTGTGAACGTGTTGTTCGCCAATGTTCTTACAACGTTGTTTGCCAACGTTGACATAACGTCAGGAGTCTTCGTTTTTGCTTTTGTTAAATAATAAAAAATATTTTTTCATAATTCTATAATTTACAAATATGTTTTGTCGTATTAAATATATTATTTCATTTACTATTATGTTTGATTTTTTTATTTTAATTTATATTTTATAATTCAATCTTATTTAATGAAGTTAATTTCAAGTTACACAATTTTGACGATTTAATAAGCAAATTATTCAACAAAAAAACGATAAAGGCATTTTTGAAAGTCTACTGTAATATTTTATTATAAATTTTATTTCATTAAAATTCGAAAAAACATATTTTGTGTCGTTGAGCAATGCTATTGTTACTTTAGGACAGCGTTGTTTACAATGTCATTTGTTGACGCAGGATTAACGTTGGGAAAACGTTGTTCAACAACGTCATTTGTAATCACGGAACCAACGTCATTTGTTGATGCAGAAACAACGTCAGAACAACGTTGTTTACTGACATCATTTGTTAATGTAGGACCAACGTTAAATCGATTATAATGTTGGCGTAATGTTGGCAACTTCTGCCTAGGATGATCATTTTAAACTGCGAACCATAACCTCAAATGCAAACATTTTACATGCATTATAGAAATCTTTATTATCGATACAAAATTTTTTACTTTCGATGTAATTTCGATCAAATTTTATTATGTATGTTGTAAATTTTTATATGAAGCTTTACCGTCCAAGTTTTGTTAAGAATAATAGTAAATTTTTATATTGCTTTTCTACCCGTGTGCCGCAACAGACCGTCAATTTTAATTTTTTTTCAGTCATACAATTTCGGAACAAAAGTATTATTTGATTAAATTATTTTTTCTAAAATTATCAACAAAAATATAAATCAATTATACAAGTTGATATCGTTTTCCGACATTCTAATACAAAATCAAAGATTTGAAATTCCGTGTAACAAATAATTGTTGTAATGAAGCTCCACCAATTTGAAAAAAAAGGAACAACAACAATTTAAGTGGTTCAGAAGAGCTAAAATTGAATTATGATTAAACAGCAAAATTGTAAATCACTTTTATTCATTTATCAACATTATTTCTTCTTACAAAAGTTAAGAGACTATTATAAAAAAAAAAAAAAAAAAAAAAAAAAAATACAATTAACTTTTTCACTTAAGAGTCTTTCTGAATGAATTTAAAAATTCATATAAAAAAGGTACTAAATATTCGGAATCATTATAATTTTAACACATCTATTAATATGTTATGTCGTTAAACCAATATTCAAATTTTTAAGGAAATTACAAATAAAATACATTTTTTTGTGACACTGTTTATTAATGAACGTCAAGGTCCGTGTACAATGAAAATGTTTTTGATCGTTTAACGCGATGTCATGGATAGTCTAGATTACGTCAGCGAGATAAATTCAAATTCGATATTCGTCAAAAGTTTGAATCGATTAAACTGTGGAGTAACTCTGAATACCGGCCGAGAAATCTGTCCTAGAAGACCGCTGGGAAGACTCTGATCTCTCATAGATAGCGTAAGGCAATCGTCACTGGTGACTGGCCCTCCTAAATAATACGAAAATTGACGAGTTGTGCCCTTGAGAAGACACATGTGAACGTAGATTCATCAGTTTTCGGGTACCGAGCTGGGGAAATCCGAAGAGTTTAACTAGCAAAACGGCTGATCGAGCTAAAACGCAAGTTTATATATTCAGATTTCAAAAAATGGAAATCCGAGTAATATTGAAAGAGTTTAACTTGAAATTTAATTTAATTAATTATTAAAAATCAAAAATTGTTTATAAAAATGAACAAGATTATTTCGCTTGCATATCAAATATGTGATTTGAATTGCAGAAAATGCTGCGTTTTTCAAATACAATATACATTTCAGTAAGTGACGGAACGGAAATTAAATGAAAGACGTACAGGGTGCATGATATTTCTTCTGCGATCATGTAAAATTATCATATCGGATCATCCGTGCTGACTTCTGTTAAATATTTTTTTAGCCTTATCGATACTGAAGTAAGCAAGCATATTGTTGATTATTCCGACCTATTGTGACGTTCGAGTCTAGGAGGAAAACAAGGCAACAGCTACCGATAGCATCATAATTGCAAGAAAACAACAAGCTATTCTACGCTAGAATGGTCTCAATGTGCGATTCGACGAACTTCATTTTTTGCGTGCATCTCAGAAAGGAGAGACAATCCTTTTACCAAAGTCATTCAGCCCAGGCGCACTTAACTTACGTAACGAGTTTCAAAATGACCATTTGAGCGAGAAGCTCAGCATTTTGGAACAATCTAGATTTAGAATGCTGCGATTAGTCTCTGTTGTCTCCTTTCTTGACGCACCAATGCTACAATATTTTATTCTCCTTTTCGAGGACCACTATTAGAGAATAAAAAAATTACAAATTACCATTAAGAATAGGCTTCTTCAGCCTTCCGCGTTCTCCACATGTGTCTTCAGCAGCGCCTTGTCAGGCTTCAGAGGTGGCTCAAGTTGAGTATTTTCTGCGAGACAATATGCAAAGTTCGGTGAATTGATCGTTGAAAAAAAGGAGTGTGACTATTTTGTAAAAAGTTCTCTCCAGCCTATGCGCTTCACCGGCGAGTCATTTGTTGGGCCGTTGATGCTGACTACATGGTCACGGTGTAAATTGTCGCTCACTTGTGATACGCGGCTTTCACTGAACAGTCAAACCGACGCTTCAAGAACACAAGAAATCGTCACGTTGGTTAAAGCGGCCTGTATAGAAACGGAAGTTAAAAGGGGTCACGAAACAATAGTAGAGACACTGAATGTCGAATAACACACTGGTAAAAGGCGTCAGTTCCATAACTTAATGGGTAGTTTCATTTCGTTGATGTCGTCATTTCTTTTCTTGCTCGTACCCCTGACGGTATTATTAAGAATTATCGTGCCACTAAAAGAAAGAGAAGGTATAACCGTGCCGAGTTGGAAGAACTTTCGCGAAACTAAGTTGTACGCGGTTTTTTTCGACACGACAATGAATGGCGATCATGTTAAATAAATTTCTTACAGGATCTGAATTCAAAACAGAAACAATGAGTATCAATTTTGAATGAAATATATTTGCGATAAAACGCGATTGTGAACCGGTTGATACGTGAGTTTTGAATTTATCACGGTAATAAAGATCAAGCTAATGCCGAGCTGTTTTGTATTTAAAATTATTTATTGGTGCATAAATAAGGGAAACGTATCGATTCGCAAACGAATCGCTGATCGCGACCCATCACTATTCAAATGAACTTCTCTGAACTGGTACCGACTAAAATGTATCGTACAAAAAATTCCGCATATCAAAAAATGTGTGTCCTAATTTAATAAACCAATTAAAAGTTTTCTTATAATTGGCGCTCTGAATTGCTGATCGCTTAAACGACAGGGAACTGATTTTTCGTTTTTAACGGTATCGTCAAAGTTGTTGCTGGTCTACCATTCATCAAAGCTGCGATACCAAATGCTTCTTTCTGTTATGATAAAATTATTTATGAAATTCCACGTCATTAATTCAAGTGTTAACAGGTCAACCGCTTCCGTGCTATCAAACTCAAAACAAACTATACAAGATGACGTATTTGAAACAGAAAGATATTTGTGATAAGAAACAATGAAGCGTTTAAAAATTGCAACAGGAAAAATTTGTTGGAAAAAAGTAAATCGACACTTTGGTATGAAGTATCCCATACCGTTAGCACATGATTGCGTGTAAAATTGGTAGCACAACACGTAAATGCCGACCGAAAAATTGCGGGAGATGGTTTGTTAGAACCGGCGACGAAACAGCACTCGCGGGATAAGCTTGCGCGCGCCTGAGTCCGCGGTCGCACTGTCGTTTTCGGCGGTGTTGAAACAGCGGCGCCGCAAAGGGGGTAGGATGTACTGCACGAACGACGCGCGCATCATTGTTACGCTCTCTGTGCAAGGTATAGTGCAGAAGCGCGGACCGTATACGCATGAACGATTATTTTTCGTGCGCTTATTCCTTACGTGGCGAATAACGAGTGAAGGAATTAAGTGGATAAGAGGAGAAGCAATTAAAACGTCGAGATAATTTAACACCGCAGCCTGGCCGGGGTTGGAGCGCGCAACTCGCGTGCAATACATATGTATGGCAGCAAGGATGAGTGTCGTTGGAGACACGGCGAGCTGTAATCGAGTTTGCTTCGAGTTCAAGTGGAAAACCTCGGATTCTCGAAGAACTTAGTCCGCCGGTGGACCATGTATACATATATCTTTTGCGCGGGATTTAAACTTTAAATGGCGTCACTAAAACTTACTGACGATGCCACTGATAACGTTGAAGATGTTAATTTATCTTTCTCATGTTGGTCCTCTGTGATGATTTCAACGCCGGACGCATTCGCAACTTAGCCTTAATCCGCGATGCGGATCTAATTTACGGCCGAATTCTCCGCAATTAGCACGAGATTTATCATGTATTTATATAAAGGGGCCGCGTGAATTTCGCGGAACCACGTTATTAAGTTGCCCTTGATTACTTGGCCAAGAACCCACTCGAGGGCGTTGCGAATTTCTCTTAGCTGTATTATCTCTGTCTGCGTTATTGTGGCTTGATTTTAATTGTTACATACGATCAAGTAGTATGAGTAGTTGAGCGAATATCGGAATTTAGAGGTTAGGCATGTCGACGAAAATTTCAACCGAGGGATAATTAAATACACGAGACAATCTCGAACAATTTGTTTTATATATAGTCAACCTGCACCTATTAGATGAGTATGCACTGATATTTCAACGGTACACCTCAACCCATTGTAAACCACATGGCTCGAATTCTCAACGATCGATCTTAGCCCCTAAAATTTGTATTTAAAAGTTAATTGAACGTAAATTGTTTTCCAGTTTCTGTCCGGAATCATATTTTGTTACAATTTATAGGTTGATATATAATGATAACAATTTTCTTTTCGAGAAGTAATTTTTTTTATTATGTACACAAACTTTTTTTATTATGTATCTTTCAAGCTAATTAAGAAGCATGCGATTTCATGTGCAAAAGTAGTATGAGAACAGACAGTTGAAGCTATGTTATCTCCTATCTTATTTCTTTTGTTATCACCGGAAAATTTAAGGGTTAATTATATCGAATTATGATGCTTGCATTATAAATTTCATCACAATAACTGATTTAACATCATAATTTACATACAACTTTTTTTATTTCAATAACTTGTTTATTTCAATTCTACAATTATCTGTACAATTTGCATTATTTTACTGAAAATAGACATACTTATAAAATTATACTTTTGTTAAAAACAATTTTTTTAATTTCAACTTTTTTCTGTTGGTTCGTAAAGTCATACTATAATCTATTCGACCACTAAAACTTTCAGTAACTTGATATATTGAGCTAAACTATTTCGAAATATTGCCATAAAGTTTTTATCAAAATATCAATTACTATATGTAATGCACTTTTACTGTTGATGATTTAATTGAAACATAATTTACACCCTCGTTGTATTATCTTCGACGAGTCATGACAATTAACATAATTAAGTCTGTAACAATTAACTTGAACGTCCATAAAGAACCAAAGCTGACCAAAAGCTATACCGAAACCATCAATGTTAATTCAGTAACTTTCTGGTCGCAAAATTAATTTAGGCAAAATCGATCGATGCCCAAAGTGTCTGCCTTGGAACATCCTAATTAGGTTGGATTTATTGACACGCTATAGTAATTAGAAATATTAGTATAATTCAGAATAATTTTTGGAAGTAAAACTAATTCTAGAAAATTCAAATTTTCATCTAGTTTATAAAAGTTCAGACACCCCATATCATCCGTTTGGCATCTCTATTTCATTTCGTAAACAGCAGAACAACTCTTGCGGTAAGTTGACAAATATTTTGTGTGACCTCGTTTGACATCACCTCGAGTGTGACAAATCTTTGTCTGTAACGACGTGTCAAGTACTTACGGCATTTCGCGTACATACTTTTCAACGTTCAAATATTACTGAGTGAATAGTAAACTCAATTACTTTTTATTCTTTCTACACTGATTGGTGTCAATTCAAAAGCATTAGTCAAAGAAATCGTGAATTTCAATTTCCATTACTCTCACTCACATCCCTCTCGATCTCGTAAATCCTGTAAAATAATTTGCCCGGTTCTCTTTTTGTATACCACCACATCAAACAAGCTATAGGCACGCTGCTCTCGTGACGTTTCCCTTTAAAATTCGTCCAACTGTTTGCTCGCGGTGAGTCAACTTGTTTCGAACTCACTGAAGTGGTGATATAAGCAGTCTGCCATCTGCGATGCTTCATATAACCGGTCCTTTTTTGACCTACTTTCTCCCGCTTTGAGTAATTAATAAATCTTAACTCATTCATTATCGGCGGAGGGAAAAAAGTGAAGTCTTTATATTTCGCCGACCTTGATGATATTTTCGCTTGTTTCACAACAGAGGCTCAGCTGCCATCAGCATTATGCCCAAGCGGTTTTGTCTCGAACAAACAATAGGTATCTCTTCTTTCGACAGTACCACGTTAAGCGTTTAACCTGATTTTACGCCAACAATTGCAATGTTCCAGTGAAGTTTTTTCTTTTTCTTTTTTTTTTTTGAATTCGCCAAGTGCGGCCGCAGCAAACGAAACTATCTAACAAATAGAACGCAATTAGGTACGGGCATTCTGTGCACATTTCGATGCACTTGTCGCGCTCCAATGAAACTACTTCTCGTTTCCATCTCTCTTTGGTTTGCGAATCTTCGAAGCGACAAACAGACCAACGTCGTTACGAAAGCTGAGTAACGCAGGCCGTCAATCGACGGTTTGCTAATTAGGAGGATATGTATTACGGGTCTCAATCAACTCCTAGCTAGCAGATTATTGTTGCAAAAACGATTAAGCACTCGAGAATCTTTCGTATATACTTGCTGTAGTGACAAAGACACCATTGCCTTCGAGGTGTTATGGTTTGACCATAAACTATGCACAAACGACGATGTATATAGTTCAGTAGCACGGTCAATAGCAGTCCCTTTGCTCTTGCTCTCTTGCATTTAATGGCCTTGCATCCCATTGAACATATGCTCATCAGACGAACCCTAAGTGCGCAATTGACTCATTAAGAGGTGTGTTGTTATGAACATCGTGGACTTATCCCACAATATGTCTACGACTTGATTACACGTTGAAAATGTGACAAAAATTTCAGTTTGATTTCGAAAAAATAAAGTTGAATTGAGTTTGAATTGTTTATTTATTATATCGTTTCATAAAAACATGTAGTATCGATATTGTAATTACATATTTATGATATACACATGTATTACAGAAATCAAGGGAAAATGATTTTTGAAAGAAATGTACATATAGTAAAAACAGAATAATAAGGCTGTTATGAGTAGCTGGGAAAACGCAAAAGTTAACAGTTATTTTAAATTATGAAAGTTTTTGTTCCTATTCTGTTCAACGTTATTAACCGCTTAGGTTATTCGAGCGAAGTCGTTAACTCTGAAATAAAACAAAGTAAAACATCCATGAAATAATATGACAGCATTTCTTCTGACTAATTGTAAAAAAATTGTCATTAGTTGTTTTAAAACGGTGAAAATTGAACAAAATATAATTTGTTACATTGAAAACTAAACGGAGCTATTTTTAACTTATTCATATAATGAATTTTACGGTTTCTTGAAGGTATAATAATTCTTCACTTGCTGAATAAAGCAAATCCAAGAATGATCTACATTCTCAACACTGAATGCAAATCAGGGGAAGTATCAGGTGATAAGGATGATGAAGCTATCAGATAGCTGATAACGATAGACAGAAAATCGATATTAAAGTAAGAGAAATTAAGTAATGCCCAAAACGGAAATACAAATAATACAACTGGCATATCTGGCCGTAGTCGATATCCTGGAATTTCATTTGCAAAACATACAAGGTACGAGAATGGATTTAGCTTCCGTTTCCGCGATGTCACGGAAACGCGAACTCGTTTCCCTATGAGAAACGACACTGCATGTGGAACGGGGACCACGCAACAAAGCTCTCCAGCCCTCAACATTCCATGCCGCCACTATACGATGTCTTGCGTGCATCCTTTGATCACTTCAGCGCCGGATGTGAAAATTACACCAGGCAACTCTAAAAATACGCTTTCAGTATATACTCAATGTAATTTCTTGCTAAACCAACGAAAAATACGTAAAAACTAGTTTCAGAAAAACTTCTGTCAAGTGATCTTAAAAACAGACAAAAAAACAAACCAGAAAAAGAATATTATTCTCGTCTAAGATAGGAAATCTTATTCAGCCATTTCTTTTATGTCTCAGCCGTTTTATTCCAAAAACTGCGTGAATAAAAACCGTAAAAAGATATTGACAAATGTAGATTCAGTGTTGCATCGTACTGAACGAAAAATTATTCGACTTGTCGTTTATATGGACATGAAAAACTTTGAAATTGATTTTACAAGTGCTTCCTTTTTATTATACTTTTATTTTTCCTGTGCATAATTCTGTTCCAATTTTTGCGCAAGAATTTTTTTTAAATTTTTGTTAAAGTTTCCTATATCATTTTTATACAAAAATTCTATAATAATTTACACTAATAAATAAATTAGCAAACATTTGGATTGTATATTATTTTGTTTTCGTATTTTAGTTCAGGAGCATATATTTATATTTGTTAATAGTCTATATCATGAGGAGAAGTACAAATTTGTAAGTTTAACCAAATTAAAGTTAATGTATCGTCTTCGCCTTAACTGGCATACATTTTTTCTGCAGTAGTATAACTAAATTTTTAGTCAGGCTTCAAATAATGTTTTACCCGAGTGTATTTTAATGATAAGTTATGCATCATTTGTAGCACTACATTAATATGTAACGTTGTTGGATATTATCTCGTATGAATAATTAATTATTGATTAATAATAATGAATTAACAATTAAATAATAAATACTTTTGGTATTTATACAAAATTCAGTGCAATATTCCTAGCGGAAAGGAAATTATAATATTGAAATAAAAAAAAAAGATGCAGTTAAACATATAATTATAACACAATCAACTGAACAGACTAAATACATATGCCATCGATATAATGTTTAAATTTGACCAGAATCAAATAACAAGCTTATAAACTCATATTATCGAGAAGCACATTAGATGCGCACACGATTCATTTGATATGTATGAGGCAATCAGGTCTATGTTGTGTCTCTCTACTATTCATGTAAATATTTCCCGCCGTTAGAATCTAATGAGAAAGGATAGTCAACATTAATGAAGTTAATAATAATAATAATAAATAATAATAATATGATAATGAATCATAAGAAAATACGAAATCTCACTCGAACAGATCTTCGAATTCTCATGATAAATCCTATTATTTCAGATAATATAATGTAATAATAATAAAAAAATGTAAAAGTGGGAGTGAATAACAATAAACCTTCAAAGTAAAGTTAGTTTTATTAAGTTTATAAAACAATTTTTTACAAATGTTAAATTATGATGAGATGATACAAGATCTATAAGTTCGTCTCTTACAAAAAATGTTTTTGTAAATGAGTATCTCTACATTTTATAAACACAGTCTTATAATAAAATTTCTGTTCTCAACATTAAAAAAAATATATACATAGACATAATCTTAACAGCTTAAAAGAGGTAAAGTTTGAAAACACGAAGAAATGGTGATTCGAACGTTCTCTTTTAAAAGTCTGTATCAAAATGAGGCTTTTATACGTTTTTTCATATAGAGAGTAGCTATACACTTTGTTCGACACAGAAAAGCATTTAAAATTTGAAGTATTAAATTCTTTGAGATAATGTTTTCTGCAGCGTTGCAAGGTTTTCATGAATTTTTACAATTTCTCTCGAACCTCCACTGGACGCTTTCCACTTTTTAGATTTATATACGTCATAAGATGCGTCGGATCTTATATTTAATATAAGTATATTGAAAAACAGTTTTCAAAATTCGTTTCCTCACTGCCTACAAAAATATACAGCATATTTACATTCTGATAACCAACACATACGCGTTATACTGGGATTGCACCGGATGATATTGCTACTAAGTTTGGGATGATGAATCAATTGAAAGAATTTAAACGAATGATAATGATAATTCTTTTGCATACAAATACAAGTAAGATAGCATACATGTCGATTTATTAGGTTTTCGTATGATATAACATTTTATAATACTCTTTTTGATGTTAAAAATGTACAATATTGTAAAATGGGAGGGTTGCAAGTGCGCACTGAAACAGGTTCACACTGTTCACGTGCATACCGGGCAACTGCACACGGTTCAAGTGCACACCGAACGACTGCACACTAATTTCTACGGGTGCTCACTGGTCGACTGCACACCGTTTAAGTGCACACCAATCGACAGCACACGGATCGAGTGTGGAGGGTTGCAAGTACGCACAGTTGGAGTGCGCATTGGTGAGCTACACACCGTGCTAGTGCACACATTACAAGTGCACACTGTTCGAGTGCACACCGGGCAACTGCACACTGTTTAAGCTCACATTGGTCAACTGCACACCGTGTGCAGTCGATCAGTGTGCACTAAAATGTGTGCACTCGATCTGTGTGCAGTTAATCTGTGTGCACTCAAACGGTGCGCAGTCGACCAGTGGGCACCCGAGCAAATTAGTGTTCAGTTGTTCGGTGTGCACTTGAACAGTGTGTAGCTGACCAATGCGCACTCAAACTGTGCGCACTTGCAACCCTCCCATCGAGTGCACTTGAACAATGCGCAGTTGTCCGATGTGCACTCGAACAGTATGCACTTACACGGTGTGTAGTGTATTAATGCGCACTTAACCGGTGCGCACTTGCAACCTTCCTTTGTAAAATGATATATACATCTACTCTTTTAAAGGATGCTCATGTAAATCATTTCCGTCTGTTTTTTTATAAATTAAAAAGAAGTTTTGAGAATTCAACGTATATGAATTTATTTGAACTCAATCAGTCGGAACAAAATATAATAAAATAAAATATTTTTACGATATGTAATTTGAACTATTTCAGTCGCATTATAAAATGCTTTGTACTAATGATGTGATTTATTGTTCTCTTTGGTGTAGAAACATTCATATTAAATCACAATCTTTGATAAGAATTATGAGTTTGGCGTGAATTATTTCTTGGTTTCAAAATTGACTATATAAAATTAGAAAAATCATAATTATAATTCAAAAAACAATCAAATGGACAAACAAAATGAACTTTTAAACCAATAATTGTGATTCGTAAGGTTTGAGGCAATAACAAATTTCATAAGAATTGTATAGTCAGAAAAACAAATAAAAAATTCTCACCAAGGCAATTTTGTATGGAGGTAACGATTCACGCTCGTGTTCGGGAGGTTGGGCGGATTGAGGGGGGGGGGGGTTCGAATTATCCTATGTTGACTTCATAGAAACAGTATATTTTGATACAAGGACACTAGCGCCTATATGTCAAACAACATTTATCATAACTAATGTCAGTGTGAAAAGTAACTTTTTGCGTACGAGGTCGAAAAAGTTATTTTTCGCACTGACATTATTTATGAAAAAACCATTATAATGCAAAAATGATATTGAATTGAAGTTTGAAATAATAATTCTCGAAATTAAATCTTAAATTATCATGGAATTTGATTGTTCGTTTTTAGTATTTGTTTAACATCAACTGAAAAATCCTTCTCTTGAAATAAGAAATGGAAATTCTGAGTATTTTGATTTTTAATCTAAATAAATTTCATAGACCAAAAATATTTTCTTTCATTCAACTGATTATCTGTATGACGATATTCCCTTTACTTTACACACACAAACTATTTTAGGTTATTCTCACATATTGACAATTCGTGACTCCGTATACAGATAATCAATTAAGGCGTTTATTCTTGACTATTGTGAGGTCAAGATGGAATTTGGGTTGGTCCAAAAATATATTTCTTGCTCCAATTGATTATTCTTTTAAAATGATGAGTCAATAACAAAAATCAACTTATTATAACGTTGTATAAAATTGTCAGTGAAAGTGTGTACAACAACATTGCAAATAAAATTCTACGAAAGATAATTAATTAATTTTGAGGAATCACCTGAATTTACATGTCTTATAATGTCTTTATTATTATTTTAAAACGTCAATACTATTCTAATGTTATTTATGAAAAAAATTAATTTTGTTATCCAAATATAAAACGGTTCCCTAGATGAAGACTAAAGCTAAATGATTTGAACCAACAAATAGTTAGTCTTCATCTAGACCGTTGAAATAGTCAAATCATCGTTTTCACAATCAATATATCTATAGTGAAATGCAATAGTCAGTTAATTATCGTATTTCCTATACACAACTGGTTATTGCAATGTGCCTAAGACATATTTGCTGAACAAGATTGTATTTTCAGTTTTAAAATAATAAAGCAATGCATAATACTGAAATATAGTTATACAGCAGAAACATGCAACACCCTAAACGATAATAAATAAATAAGCGTTAAATTACGTAAAAAAATAAATCCTAGAAGTTGACTCAAGTTAAAATCAAATTGCATGTATAAGTCGTAATTACAGAAATGTACAATAATTTATTCGATTCGTACGCTCTTGTTAAGATTTACACGTATATTACAAGTTTCTAATGAGCATCCAAGTGCAAATGACTCTTAGATTACTCATAATTGCTTTGAGTGAACTTAAATTATATGGAGGTATGTCTAGGTAGTTTGGTTATGCGCGCCAGAAATATGGATCATCACCGTTACTACGGACTTGGGAATAAATTTGCGACGCCGGCGTGTCTATTAGAATCGCTCGTTGCAAATCATACAAACATCGGAACACGACAAGTGTTTACGCATCATCGGACGAAACGCTGTGCTGCTTTCTCTTCCGGCGTTTTAGCCTTGGAGCTCAATCTCGACTTGCTGCAGGAGGTCTGGCTCTGAAACAACAAGTTTTTCCTTTTTAATGTCTTGCAAAAAATTTATGTGTCGGCGACGTTAAATTTACTGCGATGGAGGCACAGAAATGTTGTTCCTACGAACGTACTTTTATTGTTATACATGTTCCTTTTCGGTTGAATTAAAAAACAAATTATGCATAATTTTTGATAAAACGTCGAACATTCTACGAATTGCTCGAGCACTTTACCAGGAGAAACAGTGCTCTCAAAGAAGATATTGTAGTTATTTTTCCTTCGCAGCAAAAAAAAAGGACTAAGTGAATAGTCAAAAAAACATCTACCCTTTGACCCCGAAGATACGTCTTTTCGATCAAACTGGGATCAAAAGTTTAAACTGCTACTAGAGAGTTTGAAAATTCGATACATTTGAAAATGTGCGCAAAATCCTTTGAATTCGCCCGACTACTTCAACGTTTCTTTTTCAACAAGAGTAAAGCTTCAGTTTCGTCTCTGAAAAAAGTTATCATAACCAAGTTATAAATAATAATCAAAGGATTTCAATTATGTTCAAAGAATACTTCTTAACTGCATGGTTTAACGTTGGTTTATCAAAGGTTTTGTTATGTGTTTGAATTCTATTCTATTTTCTGAGGATTATGTTAATATAAATTAAATATTTAATGAAAGAAGTGTAGAGGTGAGTTTTGAATTACTGGTGATTCTAGAAAACGAATGACTTTTGACTTCAATTCTTTATATAATACTTTATACAAATAAAGAATCATTATTATAACAACCTAATATATTATAACACTTAATATATTATATTTTTTCAAATTTATTTTTTGAGATAAAGTATCATTTAGAGTGGCTTCTGGATTAATCCTCAAGCTTATATGATAAGACATCAAACAATTAACTGAAAATGAATATATTCCCTACTTCAGATGGCCTTTTCTCAATTTAATTGCAAGGAGAAGAGTTCTTAGTTTCACTGTTTTCCATCGAATTCCAAAAAAGAAAGATCAAAAATCACGTGAGAGTTTCATAGGATGTAGAAGGGCTTTAGTTCGAAAAAAGAAAGTAATGAATGTAGCAACAGCGGAAGAAATAGTCAGTCGAGTCATAAATCGTACACCTTGCAAGACAGCACCGTGAATCGTGGCTTCTCTAGCACGTGAGATCTCAAGCTTCTTTCTTTTTTTTGGATTTTTCTTTCTCACTCTCTCTTACTTTCATTAATTCCGTCAAAGTTACAATCGTTATTTTCACATTTTATCATTACAAAGTTTATGCCAACCGCTGTTTTTGATTTTTTTTTATTTGTGAAACAGCAAACCTTGTTTTATTTTTATTAATCATTTTTTATTATATTTATAAATATTTTTTATTAATTGTTTTTATTTTATTAATAATACAATTTCATTATTAACAGGAGTAAAATGAATAATATTTCGAATTACGAAAACAAAATGTAATTAAAGTTAATTGATATTTATAATAGTTCATGAATAATTTTGAAATTAAAATGGTTCATTAATAAATATTATTATTAATATTAATAAATATTAGTTTTACGAAAAAAAAATAAAATGCATTTTTAAAAGCGAGAAATACTTTTATAGATATAAAAATTATTTAAAAATTGTATATGAAAAATTCCAGATGGTACAGCAGAGACAACATTTTCACGTTAAAAATTTATGAAGTGCTATGGTTATAAAAATGTCAATACAGTAGTATGAAATTCAATCGCCCAAAAATGTATGAATACATTGTAAAAAAACGTTACGAAGAAAAGCGGATCGTAAAATTTATTACCGGGATCGTAAAATTGATCAAAAACTAGAATTTTATATTCCAATGTGTGGAAAAGACAATAATATTAAATTTAATTCCATTTTAATCTGTGACAAATTAAATTCAATGTGCATATAAACCTGTTCGACAGCAAGGCAGCAACATTGTATCGCTTTAGAAACGAGTTATAATATGTTGCTATAAAGTTACGTAATTCTGTCAAAACTACTCTATTTTAATTGATTTAAATTATAATAATAATCAGCTAGCAAGCCATTAAACCAAAATTCATGACCTGCATTAAGTTTTTTATAACATGAACCATGATCATGAGAGAAAAGTAGATTTTTCATGTGATTTATACATAATAGCTATTTATGAATAGCTGATTTTTGAGTCTAATTTATCTTTTGAAGTATTCATTAGGTTTGTAATTTTATGAATTCCTTATCATCAATATCATAACCGTTTACAGTTCAGATGGTGCGGGCAATTCATAAGCACTATGCAACATTTTAATTATATATTGAAACTCTCATCTATTAACAGTAAGTAATAAAGCTTGATACATTTTGAATAGCTGACTGAAAACGAAAATGAATATAAAATGAACTTTTTGAACTGCAAAATGTTTCTGAAAATGAGTCCATCTCGGACTAATGAATTTGATTGTTTGTCGTTGTAATGAAAATAAAATTCTAGAGACTCAAAACCTTAAATTCTGTAAAAATATCATCCAATTTTAGATGCAAGGATGCTTAAAAAATAGTTAAAGTAGATTGGATCGTTCGACAAAGTATATCATTTTTGTACAAAAAAATATGACATGGTTTATTTTTAACTCACCATTACGGCTTTCTTCGATGTAGTGGCTTGTTCGTTGCGATCTCCGCCTATCTGTTCCGTACCTGGATCGAGGTTCTACCCTTAGAGCAGGAACATACGTTGGGGTTGTGAAATCGTCTGGTCCATCGTGCGTTGGAACGGTCGTCCCTCGACGACAAATTGTTAAACCAATTGCTACGCCAATGCCTATGAAAACCATAGCACTCAAACCTTTAAAAAACAGAAAATAATATTTTCCAGTCAATATTTATCAATTTATTCTTTTACCTAAAATGTTTTAGATTAATTAATCCATGTTTGTAACATATAATTATTATTTTAAAAAGAGACAGACATTATTTGTAGGTTGAAAACTTTTTCAGTGAAAGAATTGAGATTGAAGAATTCTGGATGGGTTATTTCTATATGATTAAGTGAAACAACTCAATTTTGATCAGACATGCCTTTGAAGAATCAAAAGGATGTATTTCAGTCAAATCGATTACATTCATTATTTCAAATCGAAGTATAAATTTTAACATTATGTAAGCTATGAGGTTGTTTCCAAAAATGTTAAGTCCATCTGGAAATAAAATACACAAACATTTTGTTTGCATCAATAAACAATATATAACGTATATAATGGCTATTATGAATTGTCGATCAATATCGAAACCGGTTTAACGGTATGCAGATTTATCAAATATATTTCAAATTGTAATGTTTAATGGATGGAATTGCTCGACTATGAAAAGTCTAGCGATTGTAGTTGGATACAAATCGATTATAAGATGGTTTTACTACGCTAAGAATGACAGATACGCAACTGTATTATCGAAGGTACATATACTCGTTTTCCTGCTATAAATAAATCTCACAGCTACAGCATCGTAGAAAATATCATGATTTAATTATAATTATACAGTAAAAAGTTGCTGTTCAAGTGGTTCAAGTTACTCCGATCAAACGAGATAAAAATGTTTTCAATGTTTACGTGCCTCTGCTGACAAACAAAAAGATGTATTTTTACGATTTTTTGCGGTACAATGAATTTTTATGAATCATAAAAGCAAGATCATAGAAAGTTTAACACCAAATGCGCTTTATTTATTTTATCTTCTTCCATTTTATGAATTGATAGAACTGAGATGAATATCTGGCTGAATAATACTGTTTTTGTTCAGAAATTAACAGTTGATTTTTGAAGTGCTATTTACGTCGGTAATATTAAAAATTGCAAAGTTAATTTTTTTGAATAATGTTAATGACTCGCTGAACCAAAAAAATAAGATAAGGTAAAAGATAATAAGACGAGATGTAAAGTAGAAAGTTGCCTACTAGGTTTGCTCACCTATAAAAATAAACAGCGTAGAATAAATTTTCTTTTTAATTATTAGAAAATGCTGATTAAGACCGCAGACCGTGAGGACTTGCGGTAACCTGCTGCGGTCCTGCATAAAGTTTGTCTTAACTTAGCAATACCTAACACAATACTGCTGTTAAAAGAAGTCAGCAGTTTTGAGCCTTGAACAATTAAATTGATAAAAATCATAGAATTAAATGATAATTCTTATAATAAAGTTATAAACACGTTTACATGCTTCGCACGTTGACAAAAGTGAATTTGCCAATTCGTTCTGTACGAGCAGTTCAGAGTTTGAAAGCAGATTTGAAAATAAAAGAGAACTCTAAAAATTATAGTTAAACATTGAAACAGCGAGATTCCCAAAAGTGGGTTATCAAAAATTTATTAATTTAATATTCATTGAGAAAATAAAAAAATATAGCTTCTTTTAAACGATAATTATAAAATTCATAAGGTTAAATCAATAAGCTGTTTTAAATTCGTGTTGCTCGATAATATTTTTTTAATTAAATGCATTTCATACTTTGCATAAACGTTTATAAAAGCTCTCGCAATTTAAAGCAAGAAAATAAACAAATTTGTTAACAAACAATTTGTTGATCAGCAAATTAGATTATTCACTTTTTATTGTTCATTTGAATAATTACAGTTGAATCATTTAAAAATTTGTTGGAAGATATTGGATTAATATATTCTTAATAATCTATCCATCAATGCGAGGACGAATTTCGCCATTCTCTGTGTGCTTATTCTCCTTTAATCCGTAACTCGACAACAAGTATTCATTAGCTGGTATTTTGTCAGGAGCTGATGGCCCAGTTGTATGTGCGACGCATTTTAATATTCCACGATGAGTCTTGGAATGATAGACCGTCAAAACATACATTTGAACTTCCAAAATTTCGTTACCATTGTCAGCTGCTAGCGCAAACGTAACTACCCCGCTTGACTGAAGCCACGCGTTATTGCATGACAATCGCATTACGTTTGCTACTCGAATTTCAATTATCATTGACGTGTCGGTTGCGTACTACGCAACAAATCGATATCCATTTCAGTTTGACAGCGAATTTATAATCGTTCGATATGGATTCTAGGCGCCGAAATTTGATTGATATATTTTCCCCGGTTGGGACACCGTATTCGCAGTCACGAAACCGCAACAAAACAATTTTCTCTGCACATCTTGTCACACGCGGCCTTTTTAATTTCTTGCTTCTGCAGATGACAGTACCATTTGCAGCATGATATAATGCGTTTATTGTAAAATAAAGTTTTTTTTTTCAATTTAGAAAAAAATATCTCGCCAGAAGCGTTGAAAGTTTTATTACATAGTTGAAAAATTGGTACCAAATATAATAAAGCGTTGAATAAATAAAATTTTATTTTTCTAACTATATTTTAAGTATGTTACATCCTGGAAATTTTTTTTAAAGTTTCTCAAAAGGAAAATTTATTCTCTGAGATACGTAAGCGTTATTTTAACGGATGGAATCTTGTCGAAGCGTCTTTGAGAGACAAAGGTGTTTGCAAAAAGAATCAGCTCGCACTTTTCAAAGTTGACATGACAATTGAAATAACTATGCGTACCGCGGCAGCGAGCTCATTATTTGTCGACCAACAAAAGCCATATTGATTGACATGAATAATCTGCTTGATGTATGAGTTGTACATTTCTATTTGTTTACCGATGTTCTAACAGTTTTTATTCTTCATTTTTTGGTAAAAATGACAATTCGTTCATAGAATGTGACACGGAACAGAAAGACGACACGCATATGAAAATTCACATATTTTCATGTAAATTCATACGAACATCCGTTTCTTTTATACGGATATGCAAAGTAAGTAGCTCTGAAATTGTAGGAGATGACAGAATGAAATTATGCACCTGCACACAATAAAAGTCGCATTTGTATTGTTTTGGACCATTTTTTAATTTTCATAATTGCAATAAACTGTTGATTTATAGCGACTGTTGTTTGTAAACTGTTGATTGCTTCTGTTGCTGACAATATTCTGGATATAACTTAGAAATGACATACAAATTTGTTTCCATCAAATTTAAGAATGTTGTTCACCCAAACTACGAATTCGAAATGCGTCGAGAGCTGTGCTTCGAATGTTTTCAACTTGATGCACACAAAAGCAATTTGCTTTCAAAAAAATTATACAAATATAGGTCAGCGTTTTTCGCAAACGCCAGCGTCTTTGTGTATGTTCAATTTAATCATATTACTTTCAGCGACTTCTAACCTCGCAAGTTGCTTAAGACTTATAAAATTTGCATATCCCTACGTTCAAAGGTCATTCCGTTCCTAACATCATGCGCATTGGTGCAAATTATGTATTTATAGTAACATTAAGTAAAGTAAAGTAAACATTAACTTCTGTAAAGTAAAAACCTAAGTACGCTCAATTACCGACATTACATTTAACAATAAAAAAAATTGTTAAAGCGTAAGAATCTAAGTACGTGTTATTATTTTGTATTATGTATTTTGTAATTAATTTAATTAATTCATTAGCGTTTCGAAAAAGTTGATACGACCTTTGACGTCAAAACAAATTTATAATAACGAAACTTTCATTCGGAAAGGAGAAAACGAGTTGTATGCAGCATTGTTTAGTAAATTTATTACTTCACATTATGAACACTCATAAGTCAACCTCGTTAAGTGAATTTACGAATCACAATTTGAGTACTTTATCAAAAGATAAAAGAAAGTTGAAACATTATGAAACAAAAGAATAACGAGGCATCATTGACATTCTCGTATCAGTGATACTGTTGAAATAAAGCATTCCTCGCCATCCCAGGATGTACAAGAAAAAGCTACACCAACTATACTTTACGAAAGTCGGTATCTATCTGACTGTAAAAGCAGCTTAATAAAATGTCCAACCGAAAGTAATTCTCCTTTCTTTAGTAGTATAGTGTAGAACGAAAGGAGGCGTGACATCGAAACTTTAAATTTTTTAACTTGACACCGTGTAACTTCAAGAAGACGGTGTAGCATGCCAGTCAATGAATCTTTTCGTAAAAGACGTTAAAATAAATTAATACAACGTTTTACGTTTTATTGGCAGAAAAAAAGGAATAAATGAATATAAAAGTATTGGCTTGGACACTTTGTTGAAAGAGTCACGCACTCTTAAGACGGCATTCTAAAAATCTCTGATCCTGCGATAAATTGCCTTAAGCTTCAATGAAGAAGTCGGCTTTCGTGAATTGACTCACCAACAAGTGCTAAAATGATGATCATGTGCTCGGAGTCGGCTCTTGGGAGGACAGACTTGAGATCCTGAAGGAAGATGTCGCTGCGGCTGGATTTCTCACCGATGGGTTCGACAACTCGTACATTATCCATTTGCACGGGCTTGCTCTTGCCTTGTCCATTTACGGCGTAGACTGTAACGGTGTAATCAAAACCCGGTTCGAGGTCATGCAGCAAGAAGATAGGATCGGGGTTGCTCTCCCTGTAGATCGGTGAAACTTCACCTACCGATCCTTGATCGCTCTGAGGGGTCTGTAGGGTTTGCGGCGGCTGATACAGCATCGCATTCTGCAACGTGCCGCGCACTTCGAGCAGAAAGTGTTGGGGCAAACCGCCGTCTGATCCAGGGCTGCAGCTCACCTCCACTAAGTTGCTTTCATTGTGCAGCGAACAGTCTATAGGCGGCTGCGGCGCTCCTGTGAATGAGATAAAATAAACGCTTAATACCTGCAACTGACAGCGACGTAAGTGTGCCGTTACTGCGACACCGGATAATCGCAACCAAGCTAAACAGCAGCTCGTGCACAACATTTTTCACCGCACGCAATGCTGATTGTCGGGCATGCTATATTTTGTCCGTGACCATTATTATAAATGACAAACTTTTATTTCGCCCAAGAATGGAGGATTCATTGTGCTCAAGCAGCGCACACTGCCGAGGAAATCGATTATTTATTTGCGTTGTTGGAACAACAAGATTATTTGATCTATGGCGCTGTCGGCCCGATGTTTGGCTTTTATTATGTTAAAGATTACTTGAATGTGCTCTGAAATTTAAGTTCGTAATGGAGCTATATTTTCTTCATGTGTCAAGCTCAGTATGTTCGGTGACTGTATTAAGAAGGAACTGAATTATGTCCATTTTGAAAATAGATTTTTTGCGCTAAACAGTCAAATTCAAACATTCAAAATACTTAACTTAATATTGTTTAATGTCATTAAAATTACAGCAATTGGTAGAAAATTAATAATGAGGGTTTATCAATTAAAGAATTAATATCATTTTAAATTTTATATAAATTAGAATAATTTTGGTTAATTAATTACCGTGTTCTTTGATACAAGCTGTCTTGGCAGGGTGGAAGAGTCTTTTAAGCTTCAAGTGTAAAGTACGAGATCAATTATGTGTTTCGATTGGAAACTTGGATGATAGGGTTAACTATCTGAAGACATCGTCGTAATCGATTTAAAAATGTACCAGTGTTGTTTCTTTTTTATAATATAATCTACACATGTAATGTAGTTCACATAAAAGTTTTCTACAATATTAGCAAACCAATTAGAAAATTATTAGATGTAATTATTATTCTGCATCCATTATAATTATACATATACAAGGTTCGGTACTGCAGCTTCGTCAGTTTGATAACGCTAGTGCAATATAATTTCCATATAACATATTGATTGAATAACATTCATTCTCTCAATGATCAATACTCGAAAATTATCTTAGAAAGCACTCATTTTCACTATTATGAATTTGTAATCATCTCGACACGACATTGATTATTACTATATCCATTAAACAATGTACTCGTAATAGATGAAGTGATAAAATTGATCGTCATAATATAAGTTGGGTTTTATTATAATCCAGAGAAGCAAATGCACTCACCGCGAAATTGAATGCAAAAAATATTTTCAATATATTTGCAATTGTTAATAAAATGGAATATACCTTGTAAAAGAAGAACAACGGGTTGCAAATCATGCTATAGAAAGTTTGTCAATGCCTTGTAAAAACAAAAGCTTTATTATTTTATTTATGACGAACCCTGGCTCTTTTTATCTTCAATATTTTACGAATAATAATGATTATTTGCAAAAATGTTTCGTGCCCGTGAATCAAGTTGGAGTTATAAAGTTTGACGCGGAGTCATCATGAAAGTAACCACAACAGTCCGTTTAAAATTTGACAAGAAAAGCAGTGCTACAGCTACGTATTGTCAAGTGGACCACGAGTCAGGTATTAAATGGTGCGTTAAATGGTGCGTGGCCTCACAAAGTATATAATTCTAGACGATTTACTTTTCAAGTTTGGTGGGCTCGAATGAAGCATCATAAAGAATTTCAACTCGCGAAAAGGGGACACAAAATTACACCACTTCGCAATAACACAGCAGACAATAACGAATATGAAAAAATGCCTTATTTTTTTCTGCCTAACGAGGTGAGTGCAAAATTATAACATCTTTTCACGGGAATATGAATGGATATATTTATCTCCTGGGATTGGATGTAATGTTATTAATATAAGCAATATGGTGGTTTTGTCTTCTGACTAACCAGTTCAAAGGGTTTCTCGACCTACATTGAGAAACAAATGGCGAATCGAATAAAAATTACAATAGGCATAAAAATCAAGCATAATTTATACATATCAAACATACAAATTTCTCCCTGGAGCCGATCAGAGTTGCTTTCTTGGGAAGAACTTGTATAAATGTTGGATGAATTTAATGATGATGGCACGAATGATCATTTGTAACAACTAAATCAAAAAAGATCCTGATTCAAGAACCTGTCAAATAAATTTGCTTGCGTGAATTGAAATGTTATCGCATCAAAATCATCATGGATTTGAAGACGAATTGCTGAAGTTGTAAAGAGCCTTTCTATGGCGTAATTCATTTTCCGCTTCACTGAAATACTCATCAACATTATCATTTGAAGATAATTGTGCTCTAATTCGACTAGGCAAAGGTTATTACCATTTACAAATTATCAGCGTCACATACAGAGACTCGATGATATAATAATTATTCATTTGAAGCAGATAGTACTGTGTCATTTAGAAGCAGGACTCAGAGGATGCTGACCGCCGAGCAAAGGCTGGTTTAAGAAAAGAAGGACCGCAGGTATACGAGAGCAAGGGACTGCGGGGGCGGTGGAGGGCCTTTTTTTGTGTCATTTAGAACTAATATTCACGATTTGTTAATTGCTTATTTTAATATAGAGGTGAAAGGTGATTACGATTACTGAATTTATGTTTACGGTACTGTTATATTGTGATTTGTGTTGATATTCATAGTCATGGTATTATACCCAGATCAGACACGTAGCCATGTATGTAATTAGATGTAATGATGTAAGGTTTATTTTACTCGAATGACTGCAGGAAGAACAATATTCATGCTGAATTCGTAACACTATTAATCAAAATAATTATCATGCATTGCCCATTGGGATTCGCAATTGAATGCCATTTAACAGTGAATGATAATAAAATTTGTGATTGATGTTAATAATGACGTCTAATTGGCTATATTTTTGAATACGAATGTGCAATGAGTATCCGAGTGATATTATAATTTATCCTGCAGCGAGAAGAATGGAAAGAATTTACAGCAGGATGCACAAAATAATTCTATTGAGAGTTCGTGCAGCAGTCAATTCCATGAAGCAGTAAATCCAGTTCATGTCAAACATCGCTTCGCAGACTGGCTTCTAAAACGGTGCACTTTATTATAGAATGGATAATTAGATCTAAGACTTGGATCAAAGTTGGAAGCTCGATGCTATTTAATAAATAACCAGTTAACCAAACTAACTCACATATTTACAAATAAATTAATTGGAACCTCGTATATAATCAAAGTATTTACATTACAAGTGCAAATAATTATCATTCAAACAACAATTTCGTAAATTCGTATTACGATTCAAATAAAAATTTATGAATCATTCCATTTTTGTCCCATATATGCATTCATAAAAGGAAATTTATATTGCATATGCGAAACCGTATATCACCCTAAAAGAATAAGAACACATTTCAGTGATTTTCATGAAAACAAACACATTTTATATGTTAGCTTTTATATCTCATATCGACCGTGACTCAGACATTTAATGAACCATGAGTATTTTTCATTTGAGTAGGAGAAATAATTTTGAAATATATTAATCCCAAGTCGAATATACTTTGAACCAATTGGATTGAGTTTGAAAGAATCATGTAACCAGAAATGATTATGTAGAAGAAAGTATTAATAAAACGACAGATGGAAAGAGGAATCACCGTCTACTATCTTCTTCATTATTTGATAATGAAATAACGGCGGTTCAGCGTTCAAGAAAGAGAAAGGGTGGCAGAAGTTAGATGATTGTGTCGAGAATTTCCGACCGATTTCCCGTTTAAGGTTTGTCATTGACGGAGTCTGAAGAGGCCATCCTCTCGGGTTCTATATTATATACTTGAGCTCTACACGATTCAAAAACTTTCTCCTTAGTAATACGCTAAATTGCATCCATAGATCAGTTGTTCTGCTCGAATTAACCTTGTCATTCAAGTCTCATCTCTAGAGAGCTCTATTACAGAATGGTTAAAAAAATGTCATCATCAACAACAACTGTAGAATTAATAACTTTTTGTTGAATGTTTTAGAAAAAGAATGATAATACAATTCATTAGAAACGTAATATTTATGTGTCTTGGTATTTGAAGACAAATTTGACAATGACAAATGTACAAAAACGAAAAATGATAGTGTTTTTTTCCTGATGAAACTTTCAGATCGTCAACTTCGTCGTAAGATTCTGTTTTTGTTATTTTCAGCAAAGCATCACACTCGGAGCGTAATGAAAATAATTGTAATGTCAACTTTGTAAATGACTTAAGAAATAAAAGTTGTTGTTGTATTATGTATGTGCCAGAGCAACAAATCATAATTTGAGATGAGGAACAATCAATTTTTTGTTTGTTTTGTTTTGTTTTTTTAATAATGAGAAGTTCTCAATTTTTGAATCGTCTAATTAACATTATTAGTTATATACTCATAATTTCTCAAACACTTGTACAGTGATCGTAACAATACTTAGAAAATCACTTTAATCTACTTAAGAGTTGTGCAAACTGGATTCCTGTAGAGTAAAGCAATCATGACATGCTAAAGGAAAAGTGATGAAGATAAAGGAGACGCATTGTGCGTTTCAACATTTTCAATTTGCATTACTCAAACTGAAGCAGAAGGAACATGCCTGAGAAATTGTTATAATATAGTTGGCAAGAATAAAGTATGTAAGTTAGTTTGCGTTGGGCAAAAAAGAAATTGTGGTTTGAAGTAAAGTTTAAAGGCATGACAACTTACTGGCAGGCACAACATTAAATATGCATGGACTTCTTTGTCTTCCCACGCTGTTGGTCGCCCAGCAGGCGAAGGTTCCGAAATCTTCATCCGTGGATGCCTTATATTCCAGAGTACTGACGAGACCTTTGTTTTGAACTCGTGAATTCTGCATCGGCAAGACTTCCCCCTGAGTGCTATTGTAAGTCCACGAAAATCTCACGCCGTCGTTTGGGACCGAGTCGACTTCGCATCGCAACAGCAGACTGTCGTGACGAAGCACTGCAATGTCCTTTCTTTCCTGACCCTTCCGGCATCTCGGCACATCTGATGACAAATACAAAACTCATATAATTATATACACAACATTTTTTACAAATAATGTTAGACTTTTTATTTTTAGAATAATAATTAATCTATATATTTTTAAGCAATAAACATTGTAATATCAAAATATATTGACTCAACAAAATCTAGAGGTTAATCTTGTATTTACATTATTGAAAATTCAATATATCAATTAAAATTGTTAATACACCTAAGAAATAAAATCATTTCATTTAACCCAAAATCAGATTTTTAATTGTTCATTCTAGATAAATACATTTTTGAGTTTTAAAATGCTTTACAATTATTGAACAACTGTGTAAATCTTAAAAACAATTAATTAGTTATTTATTTTATAAAATACATGGTATATCATTGTTACAAAACAAAAAAATTAATTGTTACAGCATTTTAAATGAAATGATGTGCAAATTCCATTAAAAATTGAAATAAAAAATATTGATGCAAATATCATTTATTTACGCAATAAAGATAACATTACGATTTGATAATTAAATTAAGTTAAATCCAGACAAAATAAATTAAAATTTCATGGTTGAATGTAATCTGTAATACTGTATTTACTCATTTTTTAATATGAAATTTACATTATTATGTGTAACTGATAATGGAATGTTGATATTCAATAATGCTATGCTGATGTTAATATTCAATTGATATACTTTGCGTATAAATTGAAGTAGCGAATTAGTGAATCATTTGATTTAGTATTCAATATTTTCAATTCAATGTTAAACAATGAAATCGGTCAATTATTTATAAGGTCTCGTCCGGATGAATATAAAACAAAGTAGTAGTGCGTTTTGCGTACTATGACAACAATGTTCAAATCTAAAAAGAAAAGGAAAGATGGCGCTATGGTTCGTCCCGTCATATTCCAGGGACCCCGCGCTTCTCTCGTCATTGTGTTTTTTGTTCTGTGAGACAACAGTTCGAAGATTTTTTTTTTATTTAACATTTTTAGCCGGAGATGGGGAAACATCATCACCGAAGTAGATCTCGGTCACGTCATCCAAAGCGACGACGTCGCATATCGAGTAACTCGGACGATCATAGAAAATCCTGTTCAAGGGAAAAATCGCGTTCGAGGGAAAGGTCTCAACTTTCGTCGAACACATCACCGCCGGATTGGACGCAGATTCTGGAAGTCT
Source organism: Trissolcus brochymenae (assembly GCA_030523145.1). Taxonomy (NCBI): domain Eukaryota; kingdom Metazoa; phylum Arthropoda; class Insecta; order Hymenoptera; family Scelionidae; genus Trissolcus; species Trissolcus brochymenae. Next base: position 6,497 of record JAQQRF010000753.1, on the reverse strand, counting down.
TAAAACGTCAGGACGAACGTCTCTCAGCGATCGAAAGTGCTCGCGAAGCGAGAACTGAAAAATTTCCAGAACAACAAATCCACGAAACTGATGGCGGGGAACATAACCTCGAAAATTCAGGTAGCGGTCAAAATCGGTAGAGCGGTTTTGCGGAAAAAACCGAGGCTGTGCACCAGGTCTGATCTCTCGTAGACTCTTGACGAAAGGAAAAGAGAGATCTGATCCGACTCGATCCGTTCTTAGCCAAAACTCAGTATGTTTCAAGAAGGTACTCAGTTCTTCTGGATTTTTCTTTTCAGTGGTGACAGAGAAAAATGGCGCTCCTCGAAACAGCGTTACATTTGACATCCCAAATCCGACTGAAGTGGAGACCGTAGATTCAGCTGTAGCGGAATTTTTCCGACCGAAAGAGAAGGTGGCCAGCGAGGTCCTGTGGACACCGGCGATGTTGGAATTCGCTCAAATGACGACACATAGCGGTCTGGACGAAGAACGTCGCTCGGAACTTATGTCCAAGTACCAGATAAGAGATGACATGAATTTTTTGGGTCCTCCGAAGATCAATCCGCTACTCCTGCCGACATTAAAAACTCACCCCAGCGTGTTAAAGCGGAACGAGTTTAAATGCAAAGAACAGGCCCAGGTAGGTTCTTGTCTCATTGCTCTGGGTACTGCCATGACAGACTTGTTGAAACAGGAAGTCAGGCAAGTACTGACAGAAGAGGTAAACCAAGCACTGCAGCGGATAGCAGACGGCATGCACTTATTGGCGGACCACCAATATCGGCGGTCTCTGGCGCGCCGTGCCTTCATCGTCCCCACTCTAAACCTAGTGGGAAAGTACGCAGCGGAAAACGCCCCGGTTGACGAGTGACTGTTCGGAAAGGGTTTTGCCGAAGAAATAAAGAATGCACAAGCTTGCGAAAACACTGCAAAAGACATCACGAAGCAGAAGGCCATCCCGCCAAAGCACGTTCCACAGGCAGGACGTCAACAACCGACCAGGCCGCAGGTTCAGCAATCACAGAGTGAGGGAAACTACAAAGCCCCGGCGAAACAGACGAGGAAGCCGGCTCAGCGCACAGGGGCGAGTTACACGAAGAGCCGACGCTGGAGATCAAGTTCCCGACCGAGCCACCACCGGCATTAAACACGGTAAGAACCGCTGGTCGCTTAAAAGAGTTTTTACCTAATTGGGAACCACTAACATCGGACCCAGTGGTGCTCGACGCAATTCGGGGATATAAAATCCCTTTTTCCTCGATCCCTCCACCTCGACCAGATCTTCCTGAACCCGTCTTGTCGGCGGCGGAAAGTAAGCTGTGTGATAACGAAATCATCCGACTGATGAATAAAGGAGCCATCGCTGAGGTCAAAAACTCTCCTAACCAATTTTTATCTCGGTTCTTCGTAGTCGAAAAACCGTCAGGAGGAGTCCGTTTCATTTTCAATTTAAAGGACCTAAATAAATACATCCAACATCCACATTTCAAACTGGAAGACTGGAGAACGGTCGTTCATCTAATGTTGCCAGGCATGAAAATGGCGTCTGTGGACATTGAGGATGCCTATTTGTTGTTGCCAGTTGACCAAAAATATCGGATTTTTTTGAGGTTCCGTTGGCGAGGCACTACTTACAAATTTCAAGCTTTGCCGTTTGGCCTATGTACGGCCCCGTATATTTTTACTAAAATAGTACGGCCGGTAACAAAATATTTACGCGAACGGGGTTTTCAGTCGGTCGTCTATCTTGATGATTTTTTAATCCTAAGTGTAGATTCCACAGCTTGTCAAAAAAATATACAGGCTCATTTGAGTTTACTTTAGACGTTAGGATTTATCGTGAATTTTAAAAAGTCAGTGTTGAATCCAAAAACTACTGTAAAATACTTTGGTTTTGTTTTCGATTCGGCCCAACAATCGGTTTCTATCGCAGATGTCCGAAGAGAAAAACTTTACAAGTTGATGCGAGAATTTTCACAAAAAAGTCACTGCTCAGTCAGAGAGTTCACGAGTATGATTGGTAGTATCAACTCAGTTTGTCCGGCAGTCAGATACGGCCCATTGTATATAAAAAATTTTGAAAGAGAGAAACACCTAGCTTTGCAAGATAACGGAAATTCATACTCGGCAAAAATGCATATTAACAAGCAGCTGAAGACTGACTTTGATTGGTGGTTAAAAATATTGCGGGATTATGATCAAACTAATGTCATTTGTAAGGGACATTATGTTCTCGAAATATTTTCTGATGTGTCTCTTACCGGCTGGGGGGCATCGTGTGGTTTCCAGAGAGCTCATGGTTGGTGGTTGGAAAACGAGAAGGAGCTGCACATTAACGCACTGGAAATAAAAGCAGCGTTTTACGCGCTTAAATGTTTCGCGGCTGATCTCGCGAACTGTGACGTCCTCATAAGAGTAGATAATACGACAGCCCTCTCATACCTCAATCGGTACGGCTCGGTTCAATACCCCCAACTATCAGCATTAGCCAAAGAAATTTGGCAATGGGCGGAAGAGCGGAACATAATGTTATTCTCGTCATATATATACTCATCTGATAATCAGATGAGGCGGTTTTTCAAAAAATCGAGACAGAATTCGGACCGTTCGAGGTGGATCTGTTTGCTACAATGCTGAATAAAAAGTGTCAATTGTACATTTCCTGGCATCCGGACCCAGATGCGTGGATGGTTGACGCGTTCACTTTGTCCTAGTCGAATTTAAAATTCTATGCTTTTCCCTCCATTCATTTTGATTTCTCGGTCCCAGTTTGGCCTACCCAACCATGGTTCCCATTGTTCCACCGGTTGTTGATAACAACACCTTTATTAATTAAACCGTCTAAAACATTACTTTCTTGTCCCTTTAGGAGCGAACATCCAGCGTGGAAGAACCTACACCTGATGGCCGGGAAATTATCAGGCGCTCGTATTAGGTTAGTTCCGGTTGCGGCGATAGACATATTCCTGGCATCTTTGACAGATTCATCCATTAAACAATATTCGAGGCCGTTACGTTCATGGTGGGAATTTTATTATAAACAAGGATACAATACGTTCGATCCTACGCGGGACCAAGTTTTGAATTTTTTAGCAGAACAGTTAAAATCAGCGGGTTCTTACGCAACCTTAAATACGACAAGGTCGGCGATATCGTTAATATCGGAAAACAAAATTGGTGACGATCCGCTGGTGAAGCGTTTTTGCAAAGGAGTGGGACACTTGAAACCGCCTCGACCTCGATACGATTGCACATGGGACCCAGAGCCCGTAATTTCAAAAATGAAATTATTGTACCCACACGATGACTTGCCCTTAGAAATCTTAAATAAAAAGCTGTTGATTTTGTTAGCATTAGGATCAGGCCAACGGTGCCAGACGCTATCTTTAATAAGAATGTCGCAAATTGTTGTAAAAGAAGAGAAATTAATGATAAAAATTACAGATCGGATAAAAACGTCAGGCCCAGGAAGGGCACAGCCTATGTTATGCTTTGCAAATTTCAAAGACTGTCCTTCATTATGTATCGTTAGTTTAATCAGAGATTATATAGAAAGAACAAAAACTTGCGCCCAAAGGATTGTGATTTTCTGTTCATCGCAATGAAAAAGCCTCACAAGGCAGTGAGCTCCCAAACGATAGGCGACACATTAAGGGAATGCGGCATTGACGACATATTTGGAGCACACAGTACCAGGCATGCGTCTACTTCGAGCGCGTCGAAGAAAGGGGTAACGGTTGAAATAATAAATAAGGCAGCGGGGTGGACAGGCGAATCATGTATGTTCGCGCGATTTTACAATCGCCCTATAATTGATCAAAATATGTTTTCTAATACTGTCTTACGCCAATGATGAAACTAAATTATAAATCATTCAAAAAATAATAAATCTGTATTGATAGATTACAAGTTATATTAAAAAAAAAAAAAAAAACGTTCAAAAATGGCAAATCTGGATCTAAACTTCTTTGTTTTATATTCATCCGGACGAGACCATATAAATAATTAATAGATTAAACGAACTTACAAGTGAAGTTCGATCTTAATTATTTTGAAGGTCTCGTCTGGATGAATCACCCACCCTCAGAACATACCCACCCAAAAGAGAGATTTGCCGATTACTATAGAAACACTATAGAAACAAATGACGAGAGAAGCGCGGGGTCCCTGGAATATGACGGGACTAACCATAGCGCCATCTTTCCTTTTCGTTTTAGATTTGAACATTGTTGTCATAGTACGCAAAACGCACTACTACTTTGTTTTATATTCATCCGGACGAGACCTTCAAAATAACTAAGATCGAACTTCACTTGTAAGTTCGTTTAATCTATTAATTATCTCGAGAAAAACATCGTAAATCGGGCAAAAGAAAAAACACGTGTCGAATATTTTTCAAAAAACTATAGATTGACACCACTTCTTACCCCCACCCCCACCCCTGGGAGTGGGGGTGGGGTCAACTTTGAAATCTTAAATGGGAACCCCTATTTTTTATTTCAGATTCGGATTTTACGCCTGTATATATATACAGGGTATATATTTTTCTTCCTGAAAATTTCGTGTCAAATCTAGAACAAAAAAAACACGAGTCTAATATTTTTTGAAAATCTATTGAACGATACCAAATTCGACCCTCTATCCTTAGACCCTCGGGGTGGAGGTGAAGGCGGGTCGTCATCTTTCATAATTTAAAAAAGATATTCGGAGTAAAAGTTACTTGTTTTGGTGCAATAAATCCGAATCTGCAATAGAAAACGAGGGTACACATTTAAGAATCTAAAGTTACCCCCAACTCCACCTCCAGAGGCTAAGGGTGAGGAGTCGAGTTTATTATCGTTGAACAGATTTTCAAAAAATATTAGACACTTGTTTTTTCGTTTCAAAAATCAGATCAATTAATATTCAAATACAAGAAAATTCATATATATTTCGGTGTAACCAAAATTAAATTTAATTTATATATATTGAATAGGTATATTATATTCCACGTTCAAAGATATCTCTTTGTAAAAGAGAAAGAATCAATCTAGTTATATACTTTTATCTCAGAGATTAGCATCAGATTTGATTTCATTGCGGTGTTGTAAATGTTCTTCACAATAAACGCATTTTTCTCGCATAATACACCATTCCGACGTTGATTTGTCAAAATCAAAGGCTTCCTTTGCGAATAATTCATTTTCACTGAGAATACTGAGGACATGCATCAATGACATTCAATAACCTGTAAAAATCAATATCCTGTATGTTTATTCTTTAAATAAACTCATTTTTTTCTAAATAATGATAAATAAAACAACATAATAAGAAAATACATTTAAAATGATATGATGTCATGGAACGTTTTCGTGAAATTTATTAAATTTGATCATCAAAGCAAATTAAAATCGTGTTCATATAATCGTTCGTGACGATCGAACGAACGTCAAAATAATTTTATTATGAATTTGAATAAAATTTAAATCAGTTCAAAACGGTTTAACTTATCTGAACGTGAACAACTACCATCGTATTGCATCCAGAATAACAATTATCGTTATTTTTTTCAGTCGTGCGAAATATCACGGATGATATAAAATGAACATTTATTGTTATTTATTCATTACGATCGAATTGAATACTTTATTCCGAAATGAATTATTGTGTCTTATTTGTGATACATATTAAGAGATAAATATCCGAATCTCTATATTTTTGTTACAGAGATTCATAATAACGTGATTACTTTATGATAAGTATATACACACTTCAGAAAATGCGAGATGATATTTTTATGTTGAAAAACGACGATGACATTTTTTCAGTTTAGCCAAGCAAGAACATTTCAAAGTTTTTTATTATAATTTTATTTTTTTATCGAATTTTTTCAATTTCCAATATTTTATATCCTGATTCTTTGATTTCAGTCAATTGTTACGGCCTAGCGACCGTTCGTCGTCGTTGCTGAGAAAGGTTGTGTGGGAAATAATTTAATTTTCAGATTTCAAATATAAATCATGTTTTTATTAAATTAAATATAGTAAAATGATTACAACTGAGAAACTTACTTTGAGTGTCGACCTTGACAAAGACATTGACACCAAACTGATTCAAAACTTGAATCATGAAGAATTATTGAAAACTGTCAAAGTTGAACAAATTGGAAAACTTCAAAAAACAGTCGAAGAACTAAACTGCTTGAATTGAATTGTATTGTAATTGTAATTGTTTTTCTGCGGAATAAATTGTTACAAGTTACAAATTTTTGTCTATTTTATTGAATAATTCAATTCAGTGGAGAAAAGTGGGGCTAAATTGTCACAATTTTTTCGACTTGATATTTTTCAGTGAAAATGAATGTTCAAATTTTGTCATAAATTTAAAAAATGTATAAATTTACCCTACTTCTCCCCTATTAATTCTGTGGGAAAAAGGAAAAACCGGTTAACTCCACTTTGAAAATAACGAAAAATTTGACCTCAAATATTCGCATTTAGTTATATTAAGCTTTT
>JAQQRF010000752.1:0-29015 GCA_030523145.1 Trissolcus brochymenae | reverse complement strand
ATTATTAATACATATTTTTTAATAAACAATTATGACGCATATATTTTTAGTTCAAATGTATTTGCCCTTCCCTTTGACGTTTTCTGTTAGGACGTTACATTGACTCTTGATTTGAATTATATTGTTTCATATTAAAGAGTCGTTGGGGCATTCGCTTTATATACATTCTGTCGACGTTGAATCGCATTAAAATATTTTCGAGCCATTGAAAAACTCAAGTTGTATCAACTTGCGAAGCACGTTTTTCGTAAAATACATAGTCCTCTAATGTAATTTATTAATTTTGATGCTACAGACTGTTCAACATTTTCATTTTAAATTATAATTCGATTATGCCCAATTGTTGAGCAATTTTGAGCAAATTTTAATAACCGGAGGGCGTTCGAAAAAATTTTTTTTTTTTTTTTTTTTTTTGTTTTTTTTTTTTTTTTTTTTTTTTTTTTTTTTTTTTTTTTTTAATATTCTGGAAGTGCTATTGAAGCAAAAAAAAAGGTGCTCAAAATGTACGATTCAATTTATAACTGAAAAACATATTTGCGAATGCGTTTTGCATCTCGGAAATTCGAATTTCATTTCTAAAGTGTAAAAGATGATTGCGTTCATTCATACTCGAGATCATTATATAATATATACTGTACCCAAGACACAAGCAAGCGTAAGTAAATGTACTTTCAGGTTTGGAGTACACAGCTGAGACCACTCGAGCGGATGTGCCATCAATATTCAGAAAAGTCTGCGTTTTCACGTCTGACGTATTATGTATAAATGCAGCATTTATCGTAGTACTTTACATAAAAATATTAATTCATTATAAATATAATAATAACAATTCACTATGGCTGATTAAAATGGTAGCTTATTTATAATGTTTTCTCATTAATTATATTTAAATTTCACTTTTGCCGTCACAATGTATCTTATTTTTTTCCTGTCGCATGAAAAAACGATCGAAACTGATTTACAAAGTACACGTAACAAGCACGGGCAATTTATTTCGATAATTATAATCAATTTGGCGTCGTATGCGGGGCACATAATTGACGTTTTAATGCCGCGTGACGATGACTTTTTGTGGCGTTCATTCTGACCGACTGAGTGTTCATTAAATAATTGTTACAAAAAGTGTCGCTATAAGCATTCTTCTTTGCATTCAGTTATTTTCATGCTGCTCTTTTTTTATACGGAAACCCGGCGTTTTCTTTTCATCTTCAGAATCCGTTCATTTTAATAATTATCCCACATTCTCCACCGTAGCAACATAGGGTCAGTTCGGATAAAGGTAACAAGTTGGCGGGGAGGGATAGTTGTGAAACTCGAATAAATGTGCTATTTTATAAAAATGAAATTGCATCATAAAAATAAGATTGAAATGAAAGATTAAAGTAGTTGAAGAATGAAGAAAAATTTGTTTTGCAAAATTTTTGCATCAAATAATAAATCATCAGTCTTCAATGAATCATAATGTATTTTGTATTTACTTTAAGAAATATATCTGAAACTGCTCATCTGTTAAAAGCTTACTCTAGACAGGCAAGTGACAAAGTGACGGAATGTGTTTCCACGGTTGTTTCCTCGGACGACAATATTTTACAGTTATTGGTTTCGACCCCACTGCGACTACACTCAATGAAACACTTTAACTTTTTAATAAACCGGACCGGTTCGGTTCAACTGACAAATGGTTTTCCGGAGCACATTTGCTCCATGCGTTTTAAGCGTCCGCACTTTGTGTTAACGCGGAATACAAATCATGCTTGCGAAAGGAAAAGCCAGGCTAATTCTGTCGAGAAGCGCATTTGCGTAATACGTGCAGACGAAAAACAAGAACAAAATAAAAAAAGGCGCCGCTTTGCCGCGGCTCATTTTTTACGCCAGTACAAACAACGGGACCGAGCGATATCAAAGAACCCTGAATTTTGGCGGTCGAGGTGGCTGCCTCAAGTACTCATCGTAAGAACCAAGAGCACTAAATTATGCAGCATAATGGAGGATTCCTTTCTCCGCTCTATCCGTCAATGTCACGGACTCGCACCTTTGCTGAAGTATTGTCCACCCACACCCTATTAATATAACCCTAGTTACATTACACGCTATATATTTTTAATGTCTGGGATTCGGGACCCCTCGCTCGGCTTTTAGTATAATTAATTTTCAGAAAATTATGCGTAAAATTAATCATGATTGAAGCAAAATCTTGTCTAGTGAAAAATTATAATGATAAATTTTGGGGATTTTAATTAGAATAATATTTTTGAAATAACACTGATTAGGTCTTACCTAATAACAGATAACACCATTAGGTTTTATCTGTTTTATTAATTTAGTATTTTATTTGTTTTATGACCTTTTTCTTCATAAATATATTTCAAACCGAATCAAATTATTATTTTTATTTTTTATAATTTTGTTTTAATTGACGCGGAAAAATAATATTTCCGAGAAGAGAGAGAAGTAAGAATGATTATCAGTATAATGATACAGTAACATTTAGAAATTCGTTTTTAATCGATAAAATATATTTATAATGATTCAAAAATGAAAATGAAACGATATTTTTCGTGCTTCGATTACAAGTGATTGGATTAACTCAGTGCGAATCTCAACGTCAGAGGATTAAAATCCATGCTGGATTAATTTTTATTAGAAATTGATGCTTCATGCTCGTTATTTTAAATTTTTTATTCACCATCTTTCTGCTTTTTTGGATTGCAGAAATACATTTCTCGTTACCGTAAAACATTCAATCTCTCTGACAACAATCCGAGTATCCACAAGTGACCCGAACCACGCTTTTTTTCCAATCATTCGATTAACTCGATTCGTGGTTAGCTATGGAGCTACTCTTTGTTATGGCTTTTCTACTTTAAGGTGATTGTCCATATTCGTTTGTTATGATAAAAAAATCCTGCATGTAGACGAATTTTGACAGTTTTTACCAAACCATATATGTAACAGGGTAATTTTTTCAGTTTTGATTGAATTTCTACTTCAATATCAAAATAAATATTGAGTCTTTTGAAATGAATTTCTGGAACAATATTTTATGTGATTGTGATATTTTATTTACAATTCGCACACCAGTTGATAAATGTTTGAAAACAGATTTGAAAAAAAATAGTTCGTTTATATAAATTTCATCATAAGTCAACATTTACTATTTTGTGTATTGTAAATTCAACGACTGAGTAACTCGATGTAAAAAATTTCTAGAATTTAATCATCCTCCATTGATTTTCAATTTTATTTATAATGAAAAATATTGGAACTATTTTCATGATAATTCTCGAACACCGGGTATAAACAATTTCGCAGGCAATTATACTACAAACCGTTGTGTAACTAATTTTTTACTGTAGAAAGTAGAGAAGGAATACATCAAAAAAGTCGTTAACCAAAAAGATTCAATAAACGGATTGGTTCCGGTATTGAAAATTTGAAAAATGTATAAACTGGATAAATTGGTTTTGATTTTTGGCTTTGCAATATCGGACTAAAATATCAAAACATTCGATCAGGTGTGTTATTATTATCACACAATAGAATGAATTTTTGATTTGTTCAACAGGCATGGTAAAATTGAAAGTAGGTTTTTCCAAATGCAGTTTAATAACAAAATTTTGTTATACTTGAATTTAGGAACTTTATGATACAAGGTATATTCAAAAATTTTTGAACCGATTGGCTTAATGCCAGAATGGTGATGTGGTATCGTTTATGAAGGAGTAAATGATACGATTCGTGCTAGCCAAGCTGTGCACAAGTGACACCAGAATAATAAGCCCAGCACGACTACACTTAAAATGGCACCATTCGAGCAGCAGGGGAGCGATCTTATACCATAGAGGTGTAATCCGATAGCGGTTCACTGCTGACAACCAAGACAAATCCCACCTTTTTTTCCACAAACGAAAAGTTCAGAAGAGGCAAAAAATGTGCACTTGATGCTATATTAATTGACCTTTACAGTAGTCATAAAAACGAGACACAATTCTGTTACGGCTTTCCAGCAACCTTTGCAGGGAAAAAAATAACAAAGGGGAGGTACGCTCGCGATAAGATCTCACAAAAAAAGTTTAAACTGAAAAAATAAAATTAAAAATTTGCGACTGGTGACTAAGCATCGCGGTTTAATTTACATGGAAATTATAGACGCCGTTTGTTTGCTTTCGTGTATGTAAATCGTATTTTAAGTGAAACAAAATTCTTTATTTGCGGGTAGTATGTGAGCTTTTTTTGAATGTCAGTATTAATGTTTCTTTTTCGTGTTTGGCCTCATTATTAAAACAGTAGTAACACGTTATGATAACTTGTAATATTCAACCTTTTGTTTCAATAATTTTCACTTGATGGTAATGAATATAAACCGAGTTATTCATAATTATATTCATAATCGATTTTTCATTCCAAGCATATAAATTTAACTCTTGTAGAAAATTCGCACATACAATATTTAATGATTAACGGAGTTTAAAAGCTATATTTAAAAATATCTTTTCATTTGCATCAATTAATATTTTTCCGCAGTAAAATACCTTTTCATATTAGTGGTATTGAAAACAAATCTAAGCCAGATGGAGTTGTGATGACAGGAACGTAACAAATTCTAAAATCCCATTGCCCTTGTAAAACTGTGAGACAAGATTAGATTTTTTTAAGAATAAAAAAAAAAGTTAATAAAAATCAATAGAATCAGACTTTTAGAAAAAGTTGTATAAAATGTTTCTGCAAAAATTGCACTTTTTCTCCTGTATACTTGAGTTTTTTTAAGCACAAGATTGCACAGCAATATCCAATTTTCTCACTGAAATCAGTTTTGTTGATCAAAATTTATTCATGTTTTTCTGATACACACAAGGTGGTCATTATTTCACGTCGATCCAGCAGATCGTGTTTAAGTTTCCACTAATCGCGGTAAAGTAAATTTCAGGCGGGCTCCGACAAAACGTACACCCGGGCTGTGGTCGTGTCTATACTAGCACGAATTCGATGCTATTTAGCGTTTTAGCTGTACACTAGTTCATTCAGAACGCTGGTTAAATCTCAGTGTTATTTGTTAAATAAATTGCACCGCGGGCTGACACATAAAAAACCGGCGAATCTCTTTTACTTCTGTTTGCAGCAGCTTCCAGTGTAAATAATCCACGACTAGTTATAATGCGTAATTCTCCCCTTGTGAAAACATTCGCATTCCAAATTAGGCGTCTTCGTGAAATTCCTGGCAAATTTTTTCAATGTTTTGCTTTTTTTATAACCACGCATTTATCGCCCATCGGTTTTGTTCAGACGGGTCACACGAGGTCTAACCGATAGCTCGAAATTTACTTTAAAGATTACAAATTTTTTTTGCCTTTTACTTAGTAAGCGGTGCGAATTTCGTTTACATTCATAATCAGTAGGATAAACGCTGCCATTGGATTTCCGCAAGATTCAATGAAATATTGACAAAAACGTTCGAATTATGTATAAATTATAAAAAATGGAATGTAGTATACGAGATATAAAATATTATGTTTCCAAATGAATTTATCATGAAGCCGTACGTGGTTTTGGTATACTGGCGGTTGAAACAGAACACAGCAGACGATTCGCAGTGTAAGGTACTTGTATTATTAAATCAGTACAAATTATACATTGGCGTGGTTTAATAACATTTGCTTCTCAACAACGACTGTACCTTTTTTATTGATGCATCGTGCAATGTTTCTATACACTGAGAGGCATTTGTCTAAGTGCCAACTTTTTAATGAGTGCAAAGCATATTATGTCACGGTTAAAACGATATGACAATTAAAAAAATAATAATAATAATAATAAAAATAAAAATGAATCCTTTGAATAAAAGCCATAAATAAATATTACGGAACGTGATATTTTTGTAATTCAATTGTCATTCGTGCGCGACACGAAACAAAACGGTACATTGTTATCCCCGAAAAATTGACTACTGTCTGGGTCATATGTAATGAATGCTGCTTCATATTGAGTTGTTCCTCCAATGCAAATTACGGCTTAAAAACAGTTTATTCATAACAGCAGCAAACGTGAATCAACATTTTCGGTAGCCGTTTTATCAAACATACATGAACTCGTGATTCGGGTACTATATTCGAGTTATGTAAATTGACTTACGTGAGCAAATGTTTATCGCAAATATGTGACTTTTACATTTTAATCGAATTTAATTCACTCTTCTTTAGACCAAAATTAATTTCTAACCGACACAATTACAATTGTCAAAAAACTAAAAAACGTGATCGCCGCTTAAATATATTTCTGTGTGCAGACTAGAATCGTCCTGGACTTTTGATCCGTCTTTTTTTTGACTATTTGCTACATGGTTGACTTTCATGAATTATTATCTTTTATAACACGCGGGCGGATTTTGATCTGTGCCACGCTGAATGATGAAATAGAGGTTCGTGTCGCCAAACAGCTCTCGCGTTCTGTAACCAGTGCTGTAATTAGACGAACTCATTTCGTTCGCGTTTCAACCAAGTGAACGTTGAAATTCGCCGCTTACGAACATTTTCTTTTCCTGCCTATTGAGCAAAGTGCATACGTAACGTCTGTCTGTACCTTCTTACTCAAGTGTGACGTATGGAGCCGTTCGTATGAAAAAAAAAAAAAAGAAAAAAAAACGGGATGGCCTCAATTATGAATGCTACGAAAGAACCTCCCGTTGAACGGGTCATATCTGCCAACATTTTCAAGTCCGAGATCGCACATTTCTTTTGAGTAAGTCACGCTATACCTCCGGGAAGGCATTTGATTCCGTGTGTCAATTTCTTGGCGAACAATTTTATGCATGCATGAATTTCTTCATTGAATATCATGTATATTGAGAACAAAAAAAGTGTTCCTGAATGATTCAAAAATTTGCCGAGTTTATCTTGGAGAACCACGACTAATTAAATGTGCTGAGTGTAAAATATATATGCCAAACTTGTGGCCTCCCACCATCTTGGTTATAAATATGACATCCTGCTTAAATTGTGTTTAGCACGAGATCTCGGACTAAATTTTCGGTCTGAGAAATGTGTGCTAATGTTTACGCTGGTTATTTCGGTGGGATCTGATTCAATTTCGCGACAAGCGTAATCTTCCAAAAGATATTATGATATGGCAATGATATCCTACATAATTAATGCCACACATTTTATTACATCCAATTTTACATGAAGTTTTACCAACAACGTAATTCAAAGTTTTAGCAGGTCTCTCGCTGCATCGTGTAATCAAATTATTTATGTGCGCATTTAACATGGACTTAAAGACTGACAAGGCAAGTCGTCCGAAGCTCTCTGTGCGACATATTTTGTGAACATTACCCGGAATGATTATAACGATACACGCAAACTAGCAACTTTTAAAAAGAAATGCACGTACGTTATTTCATATGACAATTTTTCTCGTAAAATTATAATTTCATTCGTTTCATCGTGGAAAGAACTTTTTGTTAGTGACGAAATTAACCTGTAAAGAGGACGAAAATATGTATTTCTGTTTTATATATATTTTTTTACTTTTTTAATGTTGAAACAACATTTTTTAATATTTAAGTCATCTTTTATAAACATCCTTGATTGAGAGTTTGCACACAACCCCATAGGGTAACTGATCTCTTCCGCACCTGTTTAGCTCATTATATTCCTCGTTGCCGAATAGTTAGGGGTAGCTGTCTGCCGCAACATTGAACCTAGTTACTACGTTATGGCGAATTAATTTAGTGAGGTCGAATTGGTTGGTGGCAGCTGGCAAATCATTCATTCCACTGCCGGCAATGATCATCACGCGAAAGAAGCTCGCTCCCGAGTACATAATGATCCGCCGAGTTCGCCAGATAAACAAGATCGATATTACGCCGGGGCAGCAGCGAAGCGTGTAAAGTGTATATTGCAATTTGATTTCTCACTTCGCTCTAGCAGCGGTGAAGGTGATTGCAATGGAGAATCCGCGCGAATCGACGCCGAGGAGCATATTCAGTCGAACACTTTGCAAGATTTTCCGAGCACTTCATCTGCATGTTGTCGGACGATAGACACGCTCGAGACTTGTCGAAAATTGCGATTAATTATGCAGTCGTAACGGATTTTCTGCATTTCACGGTCTGTGAGCTTTTGTACCAATGCCTCTGTTTCTCGATGGATTGAACTATCGCGCTATGGAAACAGTGTCCACACTAATAAGAAAATGGGCAACATTTCATTTTTAACGAAAAAGTCGATTAACAATTTACTTGAGCTTCTAACAGACACAATTGCCTGTTGTGCTCCTCTGCAAAGTGAAAATTTAAATGGCGATTGACAAGCAATTTCAGCAGGACGAAAATTCCTGCAGCGCAAATTGCCGCGGCACTTTCCATTAATCATCTCCGTTCAACGCGACTGAGAGCTGCGACCGTCGAGAGCGCGTTGAAAAAAAAAAAACATTTTGCAACATAAAGTGCGATGTTATCCAGAATCGACGGCGTTCTTCATTTGGTTTCAGTTTGATTACTCAAGTGGTGCACGCAGATGTATGCAAAACCTGATACACAGTTTTTCATACCTGTTGCTGATGCAGACTCCGCTCGAACTTCTTGCAAACAATATATTGCATTTCTTCTCCCGGGCACGTATCTAATCGCTGGATACCTAAGCATTGATCCTACGACTAGACGAGGAACGTTTTACATTGTTGGCTTTACCAACTAATTGGTGCAATTAGCGAACTTAGAAAATCCTTCGTTAAAGTTTAAGCCACGTATACTCATCTGTGCGATTAGTAACGGTGAAAAATAATTGAAAGATCAAAGGAAAATAAGACATCCCCACAGAATTAACTTTTGCGAAACAATCGATTCATGCGGACGCACGTGAGTTTTTTAATCGGTGGAATCAAAGCTCGAAGAAATAATTATCAAAATCATTTCATCAAATTACATTACTTTTTTGTTGTCTCTCTTTTCCTCTCTAAACAGAAATAGAATGTGTGTGTCCTTGATTTCATTCCCCTCGTGTGAAATCCACTATCCGATTTCTTTTTAAGGGCCGCATAAAAGTGTTTATACATTGATCAAACAAAATTTAACACAACGGCGTTAAATTCTGTGCAAATTTGATGACGCCAAACATTTGAATAAAGCATTTTACTTATGGTTTGCATTTGTGAATTAAAGTTACAGTTGATCGTAAGTGTAAATCCTAACAAACCATAACGTTTTAACAATTTAAATGTTCAAATAAACATTGCTAATTCAGCCAAACAAAATGATAATGAATTAATAACAAGTGGGATTAATTCCGGAAATCAATAGATTACGTAAATTATTCGATGATTAACATCGCATTTAAAAAATCAGACGCCACTTGTTTTTTTTATCTAACCGTACGAGGTTATCCAAGTGCTACTGAACGTTTATCTTAAGCACCAAAAAATGTTTTAACTATTCTTTTATCTGGCTGAAAGTACTTTGAAAAGCATCAGTTAACAATCATTTTTCTTCTCCTGTCAAAGTTTTATGTTTAAAATATTTTATGCGCAAAATTTTCTTATCTTCCATCTGATTCTTCTCACCTATAGGTGAGATATATGATATTTGGAATGGAAATTTGTTCAGACTCTCAAAATTACAGCTTGAAAAATGTTGTGTTAATTTCCAATCGACTAATACACAGTTGTATATTGCAATTGTCGAAACAATTCAGTGCCATTGAGTTTAATATTTGCTTACTTGGGAAGCGTGTGTCAGTCAGCAAGGAGGAATTTCACGCTCACATTGTTCAGTTGATTGTACTTTATTTTAATTTCAACTGCGGAGATGTTCTTGAGGTATCTTATTATACCAAACAAGACAAGCATTTACCTCGGGAACTATAACTTTCTTCATTTCTTATTTAATTTCATCCAAATTTCCATACCAACATTTTCGTACTGTTGCAACTGCAAACATTCATCAACAACCACAAATAATGTTTGTCTCTCAATTTCGTTTTACAAAATTTTGAATTTCTCTCTAATGAATATAATTCATGGTTGAATTATTTTTTCCTCTTCACAAAAAGAAAAAAAAACTTGGTTATCATACTTACACACGCATGAAGACGAATTCCCTTTTCAAAACTTCTTTTCACAGATTAGCACGCCGGCAAATTTCTTAAGGTATCACCACCATTTGAATCATCATCACTTGTCACTCTTCGTGGCGTTTAAAATTTGAGTTGAGCGACATTTCCTGGCCCAGGGACCAATTGTAATAATCCGCAAGCACCACACGAACGTCTCGGGCGATCTAAACAAGAGTCCACAACATCAGATTGAGAAGAGCAGCCAACTCGACGGCACGAGCGCTGCCTGCGCAATGAAGCAGAGTCGCGCTAGGCAGCCCCGCCAGCAGCGTGCGCTGTCTCACTCGCCGTCGCGTGTCTTTCTCCCAGCGCCTCTGCTTTCATCACGCTCATCCACTTCTAGCAGCTCGCGACTGCATCGTCGATTTTGACTCTCTTTTTTTTTACCCTTCTCGTTTGGTCTTTCTTTAGTTCTTCACGTTTTCCTTTACAATTAAGTGCTTATGAAAGCTTAATAGATATTGGTAAAACGTATAATCGTCGAAAAGAATCGTCGCCAGAGTTGGATGAGGGACTTTCATTGGATCGTTTTTGGTAAAGCTGCTGGTTAAAAAACGAAGAAGACAGCAACAAAGGGCTCCGCTGAGTTGTGATGCAAAAACGCATAGGGGTTCGATGAATGGAGAATTATACCCTCCGTTGACTTCTATATTTATGTAATATTTAGCGGAAGAATTCTTTCTCCGGGACAAGTGATTTACATTAATGAGATTTTTCATGACCGCAAAGCAACACAATTGAAAATTCAAAACTCAACTCCAGCTATCGAATTTCAATTGCCGGTTATCATTGAAAAATTGCTGGACAGAAGAAGGGAAAGGTCAATTGAATTGCTACGCTGAATGGAAAATAAACAGTTTGGGAAGTCTTGGGAATTTCCTGTTGTTGTAAAGTTAAATAAAGTCCACATCACAGGCCAAAACAAAAACATATATGGTCAATATATGGTAGATATGTTTTTAGAATATGTTTTTTGTATGGACTATATATGACAATTTTTACGGGGAGACTATTATTGATTACCGACTGTTGCATTGGTGCGTGAATCGGCATATGGTAGCAGCCATTTTTCAAGTTACAGTAATAGTTTTGGCGAAAATTGAATTTCAACGATACGTTTGGATTCCGAATAAACTTACAAGTCGAATATTTTTCATCAAAGCTGAAAGGCAAATTTTTTACCGACCACAATTGACAACATTCCATTGTGAAATAACCGTGAATCTATAAAGAATTAATACTCTAATTGAATGAACAGTTTGCGAATTTAAAATGACAATAATAAGAAATAACTTTTTGTGGGCCAGCAATTTCTTTATGTCCCGCTCAATTTTCAACATTTTGACTAACATTTCCCGTGCATTTATATTTAACTGCATGTAATTAGGTACATCCGTCATTTTATTCATGGAAAAGATAATGCTTATCGTGTAAGCATTAACTATGGAATATGAGATGCTGTGTTTGCCTCCACAATAGGTGCAGCCAGAGCATATTAGAAGATAAGATATACCTACTGAATAGGTCCTTACATGCAAGCAGGTTGAAATATTTCGCTCCATCACACATACCATTTATTCATAATCACGTTTAACACTGATGCATAGAACTGTTTATTCGCTTTTTTTCACATCTATTATATAAACTTTAATAATTTATTAAAGAGATGAATTATCCATATAGTTCCAAATGTGTACTTCATTTCGTTTATTTATAATTCAGACAGACTTATTTAATTAGATTTGTATAACCCAATCTTTTTGTCTTTTTAAGTAACATCAATTCATATACTTAATTCCGGTCGTTTTTGACGAATATATTCATTATTGAAATAAAAACAATTAGGTACTGCCGACAATTATAAATAATCCTTTCATTAATCGTTTAGTATTTATATGAATCGAAGATGTAAAATTCAATTAAGTATGGCTAATTATAACCTATTATCAGTCGTATAATTTTTAAACGAACGATGTGAGTATTGGTAAAAGTTTGAACGTCTGCTCGTACGAAAAATGGCGAAGAAAGATTAAGTGACCATATTAAAACCAAAAAAGTGCAAAGTCGTGTGGAAGTCGTGTTTATTACAAGGAACTTTGGTACAAAGTTCTTAAGCCATATCGGGAGATTTAGAGTGCAACTCGTACAACGTATCTGATCAGGCCAAAAAATTGCAAGTTCGTCGGGCTGTCGTTCAGACAGTCGATATTACTCGCGAAAGACTTGATTGAAAATCTGATTACACTTAAACTTTCTACAGGTAAGCTGTCGGAAATGTCTTTACTGAAGGAAAGAATCCACAGCGAGAGGGAAAAAAATTGGGTAGTTCTGTAGTCAGTAAAGAAGTGCGAGCCAAGTGTCAATAACTCGTTGATTTCAGGACACTGAGCCTTTAGTTTTTACATACTTTCCAAGGCAATAGTTTTTACACACGATAAAAATTGGTATCTCATTATAAAATGTCTTGACACTTTTCGTAAATTATCCTATTTTGTTAAAATGTTTTATCTTGAGATACAATACAATAAAGAAATTTTATATCTTTCGAACAAAAGTATCATAAAACAAAATTCTCGTTTTTGCAGTGCAAGTAAAACTCGGCCAAGAATACATAATGAAAAGCTGAATTCCAAATGTTCACTAGTTGCTCAATACGTCAGGCTCAATTTCTCTCTTCTTTGTAAATAATTGTCTTGTTTTATCAGCAGATTATTTTCGAAAGTCTAACGGAAATCTGATTTTACCCATTGAATTGGCTCTAAGAATCGTAAAATTTTGCAACACTGAAAGCACGTCAAGATTACAATGAAAGAAAATTTTAGAGTAACTTTCATTACTGCAGCCGATGCAGAATATGATTCTAAGAAAATTCGAAAAGTAAATCAACCGGAATGAATTTTAATGCAAAAGGAATGAAGAAAAAAAGACATTTGATTTTTGGAGAAAAGGTAAGCAACATTACAATATTTTAATCTTTATAACTGTCTGTGTAATTCTTTCATTTGAGTTAACACGCAGGGTCGTTGGTAGATGCAACCATTGGTATACCTAGTGAGATTGTTCTCTTGATCCTTCGCTCACTTAACTCACGTCTTTCGACGCCATGACCAATGACGGTATTTAGCATTGAATAATGAAGAAAGACGAGCTCTGCTGCGACGTCTTGAGAACGACACTTTGTCAGGCCATTCGAAATTAGCAAAAAAACTCTTAGATTCTTGGGTTAAAAATGTGTACTAAGAAAATTGATGTTGACAGTGATCTAGAATTGAATCTGATTTGTACATTCTTTCTTATTATAATTTTATAATGCAATTATTTCTGAAAAATCATTTTTGAGTGATATTGTTATCACAGCTGATGAAAACCCACTTTCCTAATTCACCTACTTCCATTTAGATGGTATTCGATTTTCGAATCATAGTCTGTCCATCACAAATTCAATAGGTTTGATGAAGCAGATAAGTCCAACGTTGATGTAGAATTGTCAACGAGAGATCTATTAGAGTAAGTAACACAAGCTGTATACTCGGTCATGGAATTAATCCAGTTTAATATTTATTGATGTTGATTACCTTAGTTTATGAATGATCTTTCGTTCTTTTAATCATTCAACCTCTTGCATAATTTAATTGCACTTAGTATTCTATATTGAAATCAAGTTAACAGAAACAAAAAATTTTGATTAATAGGATCAAAATCAAGTTCTAAGGTTTAAATTTGTTACAAGTTCTTTTGCTTTCAATGGTTCACTTCCTCAGTCAGAAAAAAATACATTCTTATTAGCCGAACACAATGGTAGTACTGCAACAGTTGCAGATAAGTACCTTAGACGTTTGTTTTCATTTTTTTTTTTTTCAGTCATGTTTCAGTCTTGGTTAAACATTCCGATAAGAAACAACGAAACGTCTTTAGTCATCGCCCATTTTGCATTTTAAATATACATTCACTTGTAAAAAACAGTACATTTGACGTTATCTTATTATCTCGCAGTACTTTCTGAAATGAAATTTTCTACGGAATCCCCGTTCGCTTGGGATAATTAATTATAATTTATTTAAGAAACGACAAACAAAATAGCCGGTATAATGGGCATATTTCTTGTGGGGAACAATTCATTCGGCGTGACGCACGAAACTGGCGCTGACTACGTCGCACCCACCCAGCCACCGCGAATACGTTGACAATCGGACACCCTGTTACATGTAGCTGTATAGTGAGCACAAAACGCTGTCATGCTAATGTTTCTCGGAAAATGCGAAATTGTATGCGTGCTGCACGCGATCACAGAGGTCCCAGCTATGCTATCTATATCCCCGGCACAGTGAAAGGGTAACGCTTGTCATCTCCTTTCTCTTTCTCGCACACACGGATTACCATTGTTTGCTATATCATGTCGATTACAATATAACACTGTATGTTTATATCGCGTTGTGCGCGCAGTGTTCATGTATACACGTAAACTAATACTATTGATTTGAACTGTCATGACTGATCAGCACTAATCAGCACTACTAAGATGTTTGAGAAACCCTTAAAAAAATAGTACAGTTTGCTGATTTACATACGTTCACTCGTGTCGGTCGCGATAACAATAGAATCCATTGAAATATTAAAATTCAATAAAGAAAACCAGTTAACAACAACGAGACAACGACTTATAATTGATCAAATCATAAACTGATTAATTATAACAATCTAATTATAATGATTAGCTTAAAAAGTTGTAGTTCGTGGTTAAACGCTAGTGAATTCAATTTAATAATTCATATTAAACAATATATAATATAATAATAGAAACGACATTGTACTGTCATCATTTTAATCTGAAAAATTGACAACAAAAATAAATTGCTTGCAGTAGAAATGTAAACGTAACGTTATCAGGTGTATGCAATGATAAAAATTTCCATACAGATTATGTGTAAATGTACATGACGAGTACTCCTATGTTAGTCACGGCCGAGATTTCTAAATATTTCGCACGTGGTTGCAGTTGAAAGGGCATTCGTTCCTCGTTGTCTAATAAAATGGAAATGTCCTGTGTAGAGATAGCTGCCATTATTGTCTTATAAGAATGGGCAGCTGTGAACACGTATGTACGGCACAAAAGTTGCATCGACGTTGTCATTGTCTAACAACGATACTCAGATTGTGGAAACCGGATTTCTTTACATCTGCACAAAACTCTCGGCTTCAAAATATTTATGATTCAAAACACACGTTTTTACGTCTGTCTCTACGTTCTAACAAAAGTCACAATGTCAATTTTTGCCGTTAATAAATATTCAGTTTTAAAATATTGAATTTTTCCTTTAAAACGAGGCACTATTTTGTTCACAAATTTGTTGTTTTTTCAAAACCAACAAACAATGAAAAATGAATCAGCAGAAGCTAACAATAATCTATAAGTGGCTTTTTTCAATCAAAACATTTTAAATTGCTATCGAGATTGAAACACAAAGATGAGTTGCATCGTTGTTGAATATCTGTCTTAACACTTAGTTGTAGTGGTAAAGGGTGGTATGTATTTCTAGAGATGTATTCTAAAGGCATGCTCTCGCATAGCGATGAGCATAGGTGCAAAACACTCTGCTTCCTGTCATGTTAGTGTTCTCAGATGGATGATACATATAATATCTGCATGCATATATAAGATTTAAACGCGAATGTTCATTCGGTTTATATAACGTAAGCTTTTCAAAGGCTCAAACTGTACATTGAATGAAACTGCACATTACAAAATGCAAGTGCAGAGCATGATAATTAAAACAAGTACATGTTGCTACGCCAGTGTCGGTGTTAAATTCGTTGAAAATGTAACAAAAGTTTAATTTTTAATCTTTTTATGGAAATTCGAGTTGTAAATTAGTTATGCATCAGGATCTGACGAAGCAATTCGATATTCACAACATGTGTTATGTGGAACAAACATCTTTTAGCAGCATCGTTTGAAGCAATATTCTTAACATAACCTAACTTTGAACTCAAATTTGTAATTCACTTAGCAATTTTGAGAATCATTTTTCAAACTTAATGTTAATTGTATTCAACTTTCAATAAGCTCAGGTAATTCGGGAATTTGAATACTAATGCAATGGTTGTACTGTATTTGGGTCAAATTGAAATAATAGAAACGTTCAATCTATCAAATGTTAATCTATCAAAATACTAATTAAATCAAATTGTTGTTTTTTTGTATCCAGCTTATCTAAGAATGAGTCACGAGTCACAAGAAAAATTGAATTTTTCACAAATTCGAATTTACATGAGTTCAATTTTTTTTTGTTAATAATAGAAACAATTGAATAAAAACATTGTAGAATGATACTTAAATGATCAAAATAACTGAGAATTGAATTTTAATTATATCATTTCGCTCTTATTATCGGAATAGCCATCTAAAATGGTTTTGTTTGAAATGATGAAAAATCACAATCATGTAGTCAAAATCGCCATAGTAGTGTGAAAATCACTGGGATATCAGAACGTATTGGATGATTTGCAAAAAGATCACGTTCAACCCAAAAGAGATGACTCATATCAAAGTTTGATCAAAGGAAAATAATCTAGTTGAAAATCTATGTAGCATCTATATAGCATTGAGACAACAATGCTTCAATATTGTCTACTAATTCCACTATGTATAGCTTCAGTGACAACAAAACCCTGATCGTACTCAATTAATATAGGCTGTTACACATTTAAACAAAAAATATATCAATTATACATCCTCAATAATTCTTATTTCTCTTAGATGAAATTACAACATTTTTCCAACACAGTGAAAAACCCTAAGTTTGATCAGACGAAACGATTTTATTGAAAACGTCTGTCAATTTTCTTTTATTCAGTAACATGCTTTCACATGCACGGTCTATACAAAGTCAACGTATAATTGATGACAACCGATTTGACATGAATAAAGGTTGAAGAACGGTTGCAATTTTCTACCAATGAGTTGCCGCATTTTTTTGTTGATCCTGTAGTTGGGATTGACCAGTATCGACACTTTTTAGTAAATGCGCCATTCGAACCATTGTGGTGAACGTCTGGAGCCAACAGCAGATTTAAACTGCTCAATGTTACTTATAAATCAGAAGGATTAATGATGGCATGTTTTAGTTCGATATCAAATATTCAGTGAACATTGAAATTCTACGCGACGTCTGCCATTCATCGATATTATACATATTTAAATGCAAATTACAAGTTTGCGAAACCAAAGAGTCGAGAAATTTTGCAGAAGTATGAAAGCGTGTCATAATTCAAAAGTCCAAATAGAGTTAAAAGTTTCTGAACGAAACAGAAATCTAGATCAAGATGATGGAGGGCATTGTTTTCATCACAAGTTTCAATCAAAACATTCGTTTGCATTTTTTGTGCGGATGTAAAATTGTTTCCATTTGTTATAGTGGAAATAGAGCTTTTATACTCACCGTAATTCTAAACGCATAATCTCTAATTCTGTCTATCTTTAATACTAATCTGTAATTTTTTGTTTGTAATAGAACGTTAGTTTGATAAAATTCATTCAAAATACATTGTCACGAATTCTAGGTCAATTACTTGTTACGAATTCAATATATTTTTTCTAGATACTGTCACTTTTCGATTCCAATTTTCGTCGTAATGAGAATGGTAGCACGAACGAATAGGAATGAGGCTTTAGAAACAAAAGAAAGTAGTTAAATTTAATTTATTGATTTGTAATGGAAAAAGAATACCGAGAATCGTTAGAATTCAACGCAGCTGCTTAGTAACTGAGACAGCGATGTGTGCATGTGTAGGCAAACGACTCACGGTTAACTGTGAAACCGCACGATAAAAATTGCTGTCTCAACAATTTGTGTTGCTTATACAAAAATGGGTAAACATGCTGAAAAAATTTGTGCGCTTGAATTTGGTGTATAATGATAAAGTATCCCATTTCATACGCAAAAATTTCGTTGAAGTAGGAAGAACAAGTTTGCAACTTTGATAAATAAATAATATCAAAAATTGTCGTTTTAGTATTTCACAATGAATTAAAATTTCAAATTTTGCAGCATTACATTTGAAATAGAATCCTACATGAATTACAAAGCGTACTACAAAACCGTCTGAAATTGGTCTTGAATTGAAAAATTGGCGAATTTTTTTTTCTTTATTTGAATACATCATTAGTTTTATACGTGTTTCGTTGAAACAAGATACTATCGCATGGCAGATTCGTATCTACCATTGTCAATAATATATTCTTGAATCAAAAAACGTTTCGATGTTGTTTAATCATGCATGTTTTTTACTAAAAAGTACCCCGTTTGATTAGATAAATTGTTTCAGTACTTCGGCTATCAGCAAATTTTTGGTTTCATCAAAGCGAATGCAATATGTAGTTAGGAGAAGATAGGGTACAAAATGTCACGTTAAAAGCATACACTTCCAAGTTGTCTGTATTATGTTTTGTCAATTGTGTATAAAAAAAAATTCGTCTCCCTGTCTGAAACGAAAATGCAATGCGAGCCTATCTTATTCGAAATGGCAGCGACATTTCGTATACTTTTATTCACGCCGCGTTATTATATGGTGATCGATAAGATAACGTCATTAGCCACCAAAAAGGGTCGTAACACGGAAGCGCGTGGCGTGTACAACGCGATAATGTACGATATCAATTCCACTAATGTGGCTGCTTACATTTTCAACTTTTTTTTCACCAAAGCACAAGCGAGATTACAATGAAATTGAAAAAAAATTGATCAAGATCGCCAAGGTTTTCGCAAAACGTCAATAGAACATTTTCGTTTCTTCCCAAAAACACGCGTTTGAGAGCGAAACTAGAAATTAAATTTACATGTTCATTAGAACTCCATTTATTCTCCAAAAGTGGTTAGCGAATGATTAAAAAAATACTTGAATGATCGATTGCCTGCTATCAGTTGTCCGAAATCCGCTAATCACGGTCGCCCTCTCAATCATCCGAATCGCAGGGTACGACGGCCGAATCCCTTATTCAGTCAGCCGTCTGTTGCGAAAATAAACACACGCCCCTTTTCGTTTTGCTCTCTTTTGTCTTGTACCTCTTTTTGTCTGACACCCCTTATGCGAGTACCGAGATCACAAATACCCATGTATAAGCCCTCAGCAAAATCCCTTAAGAGTACTGTGCATTGTATATTTATCGTTCATTGCGCTCAGTTGCGATTAGTTGAGATGCACAGTTTATACACTTATTAACAAAAATTGAAAAGGTATTTTCCATGTAGATAAATTCAGTTGGCTTTACGTTGGCTTTACGTTGATTTGACGTCGGTCAGAGTCGTCCCGACGTTTGTTTCTAGTGTTGGATCAACGTTGGTTTAACGTTCGCATGTAACTCCCTTCGACGTATGTTTGTTGACACACGTCGACTTTATATCTGCAAACGAATTTGACCGATTACTTATCGACGTTGGTCCGACTCATAAAATATGTTTCACCGTTGTTGGATCAACCTCACCTGAGTAAATATAGATTTACTAGATTTGCTCTTCAGCTGGATTTCACTAATATTATTAATTAATATCAAACATTATTTATTGTTTGAATTTAGTATTTTTTCCAACAATTTCTCGTATTATTGGATATTTTTTGTATATTACCGTTAATAAAAATTTTATTAGGGGTTACACAGTAGTATCAACGTCTGCCAAATCAACGTCGTTTCAACGTTGGAACAACTGTAGCGTTGTAAATTTCTGCAAAGGTTATTGAAGTATCCACTTACCTTCATTGTGCCGATTGTGAAATATACAAAAATAAAAATAATAAATATTTCCAAGGTTGACTGGTTGACGAAGAGTATGATGAATGAAAGACTGGATTTTTTAGCTTTAATTATGTCTGAAACAAAATAAATAATAATAACTAATTTTAGCGATAAATAATTAATACGTCAACGCTAAAATAATATCGCATAATTAATTATTCGAATTTCATTAATTAACACATCGATATAACTGCAACAACTTTTCATCGATCGCAACGATGGGAGCAGTCGTATTTGTCGCAATAACTCGCAATACTCCAAATTAATTCAAAGAATATTCGATTATGGTGAATTATAGTAATAGTCAAAATATGTTTACGCATTTATTGTTTTGACATGAAGCATAACTTTACAAAAGTCGCACTTTTGTTGTTGCACCCAGTACAACGAAAACAATAATACTTTGTTTCGGCAGTTTAAATCGATTCTATTACATTAACGAATACCTATCTCGGACATACACAGTGTAAACATCTCGTACAAAATCGAGCTTTAGAAATGTACATTAACGATCGAAAGCGTAGAAATGACTTGTTTGAACGCAAAATCGGCAGCGTTCCGCGTCATAAATGTAACATTTGTACAAACATTGCACGTCGAGTTATAATCGCATTATGAGACTTTATTGTTAGGGCCAACACAAGTGCAAACTGAATGCTTGTTCGTTGACCGAGCAATGATCAGCAAAATGAGTTTCGCTCCAATGTTTTCGCATAACAGTTTCGCAGTAACGTACACGACTAGGTCTTACATTAGACGCGTGTGAGTTTAAAATTTAATCTGAGTGTACATTCAACAAACAGATGACGATTCATCCGACACATACACATTTACATACGTAACGCCCATTTCGAATTTCAGTTTATTATCTCAAGTACAGTCCGACCCTAACGAGCGTCAATCGATGCACATCGTGCGAATTTCCATTGTAGGCTTTAAATAAGTGCAAACTGCATAAGTCACTCGAAACAGAACTTTGTCAATCTTAAATAGGCTTGCTTCAACATTACAATTGTGCATGATATTACAACAAATTGTCGTAAAACATTATTGAGGTTTGCTTTTTCAAAAAGGCTTTATAAATAATTAAATGTGCATTAAACTGAGATGAAATTGATTCAGAGTATATGAACTAATTTAATTAACTTAATTAACTTGAAATTGCGCTTGAATATTTGTAACAATACGAATTTCTTTTCTTTTTCAGAACGGATGCTTGCATTATTTACTTTTCTTATCGATGATTCCCGAAATATATGTTTTTGATAATGAATGGAAATAAAACTTTAAAGGTCAGTCATCTGTAATGAATTGTTGGCATATATTTATGTCTAGTTAAATTTACAACCTCTTCAATCACGCGAAGCAGACATACTTAATGAGAACACGATCGAGAAATAAACATCCGATAGCAACAAGACGATTAACTTATTGAACCAAAGGAATTTAATTTTGTAACATCCGATTTAGTATTATACAAATTCAATTCTTGACATCGAAACCAGAGTATACATTTTTTTTTATCATCTATCATTCATTTCCATTTATACATCCCTTAACGAATCATTCCTAAATAACAATTTTCTAGAAAATGTATTTCATGTAAACAAAAACCGTTATCAATTAGAAATCACTTAGTGACTATAAATCACCAACGCTACATTTTATTACTAATTACAGTTTGCGAGTAACGTTAAAGTTCTTATCTCCGAAGATCCTTTATTTACATACTGTACATCGTCAAATGATAAGTACTCGAAATAATTCGCACCGTTGCGGAATAAAGTGCCGCGATTTATTGAATAACATCCTTGCTTTTTGGATCCCAGTATTTGTGTCAACATTTTGTAAAGTCAGATTCTGCGGATTTATATGTCAACGACATCAACGTTTTTCTATCTCTATTAAGTGAAGACACCGATTTTCATTCACAAGGATAGTGATCGCAAAAGTTATGAGGGATGAAGTGAATTGTTATTGTCGAGTCGTCACACCAACTTTTCGATGCATGATTGTTTTCAATGCATGATTTTTGTTCCATCTTTTCCCCTAGTTAATTCATTGGTGGACATTTCCACCAATTACCATTGAGAGTGCTCAACGTGGGTAACTCGCTATCGATACAATTTTGCCAGTTGTCATATCAAGTGTCGTTGCTGTTCGGCTTGTATCCTAAATTTTTTCGTTGCAAAAATAAGTTTATCTCACGGAAGTTCGGCCGGTCCATGTCGTTGCGTTGCCAGCATTCACGCATCAAGTCGTACATCTCTTTTGGACAGTTTTTCGGTAACGGCAAAATCATCTGGAACATATAATTTTCAGGCGCGGTCATTTCCTCGATAACGAGCCGAAAGATACATTTCCGCAATTGGCATTCATAAATTAATTAAAATGAAATCATCAATTTCATGTGTGACTGATTTCAATCATTAAATCTCTATAGGGAATCTTTCTCTGTAGTCGAAATAATTACGGTCTGTCGGTTAAAGATGAACAAAATTATGTATGTGACCGCGCCGCGGTATTCTAAATTAAATTCAATTATGACATTCAAATTGGAATTACTGTTCATTAAGAAAATTAAAAATTTGTTCGTTGAATAAAATGTTTGATATCGGTTGAATAAATCATATGATACATCTCGCTCGTTTCATTCATGAAATCGTGATTCCACTATTTGTTTTGTTTTAAACAAATGTTCGTTTACAGCTTTTAAAATTTCAATGCATCAACTTTAAAATTTTGATTAAACAAAAAATTCGTCCGTGAAATAAAACAATGAAATGGCAACATCATTTGATCATTCTGTTATTAAAAATATTTCAATTTTTTTTTTTTGGATCTTCAATTAAAGTATAAATTGCTTTGTGAAATATTTTAACTTGGTTCGTAATAAGCATTGTTTTTTCAGGTAAAAAAATGTTAACTCTTGTAAGAATGCTCCGTTATATCCCGGCTATATCGTAAACATGCAAAAATGCTTAAAACTTACCCGCCTTTCGTTTTCTTCGTAAAAGTAAGTTGCGTTCTCCACTATACGATGATCAGGGAGTTCTTCAAAAGGTTGTTCCCTGGCAAAAGTGAGTATTTCCCAAAATGTCACAGCAAACGACCACACATCGCTTTTCGAGGTATATTTCCCCTGGTTTATTAATTAAAAGCAGAGTTTATTATTCACTGGCTTAATAAATAGTCAGAAAATTGTTTGCTCTGTTTACTTTTGTCTTTTTACTTCATTTAATTAGTCTCTACGAACAATACTGACTGTTTAGATTGATAATTTATACACCAAATTTTTATATAATAAAATAAATTAACGTCCAATTAAATTTAATATCGTTATTTATTCATTAAGCAATAAAACGAAATAAACTGAAGTTTATATTGGTACTCAAAACTGACTTGTTCATTCGAATGTTTGTGTCAGTTTAGTGTAATAATATATATATTTTTTTATTATTTCTAATTTTTCGATTCTCGTATTAATACTATATACCTACATTTAAAATGAATACTTTATAAATATTGATGTAAAAATAATATTTCATATATTTTATAAATAATGTTCAGAACAGCAGAAAGGTTATGGAAACTTTTGTCTATAATACTTTGAAAATAAAATAATGAATTTTATTTTATTGTGCGCTATCCTAAAGTAAAATAAAACTAGTTTAAATTTTTTTAGTGCACAAAGTCCTTTTGCAGTCGTTTTTGTCTAATTGAATTCATAAGTAAAGCCAACCTTTGTTTCCTGCATTAAAGCTCGAATTTTATTAAAGCAATTGGTGCAATACAGTGTGGTGCAAGTGAATCTTGGGATTTGCGATGTGCAGATAATATTGTGAAGCAGGCAACTTACATCACGAATCGCCGCACATTCAAGCTTAACAACGCTCTGCCATCTTGCAATCAAAAGCAATTTAATTGACGGTAATAAACTTGTATGTTGGGCGAATGAGAAACAGTCATGCTTATGTATTCCAAACACCGATGTGGCTTATTTTCGAAAATTGCATTTCTTGTAATTGCCAAGCATTCTAGACAAAGACAAAGAATCTGTGAGACGCTTCATTATTCAACATTTCTCTTGTTGCCCGACGGCTTCCCTCTTGTCGCAATTCATCTTTGCCAAATATTTACAATTTTGCACTTGAATAGCCATGCTAAATGGTCCCACCGATTTTTGTGTTACGCTTTAAAACAGTTTTTTTTTTCAGATGAAATGAAATGAAACAGTTGTGTTGACGTTTTCGGTATTACTCTGCTTATATTTTGACACGATGTAAGAGTGGTACGCAACGTCTCCTTAGGTAGTATAAATGGCGAAGGGGAACTCACTATTTGTTATCTTGATGGTTGACCATCAGTTTACAGCGCCATATGCGTACCGCCAAAACTTTAATAGAAATTAGCTCAAGAAAAATTGAGAATTTCAGAATAATTGTTTTCGAACTCTTAATGTTGATCGTTGAATCATCACGAATTATGCTAATACGAATGTTGGCACATTTTCCGTCTATGAATTTCCCGTGAAAATTCATTCCTAATTAGTCACTTTTCATTCAATTAGATTTGTTCAACATCAAAAGCAAGTCACGTACAGACAACGCTCGCTGCAAATGTTTCTTTTATTGCAGCAAATAAATTTTGCTCCCTAATATTATTCTAAATCTTTTTACTCGAACTTTTCATTGAGGCTCTTTTCGTATCGATTTTGCATAACTCACGACTAAGTATTCCTACACACATCCATGCTGGAGGAATATTTGGTCTGTATTATTTAGCCGAGGAATGTACTTGAGAATTTTACTGAAATTAATCTCAAGCGTTTGTTTATTACCAAATTAAATAATTCAGTATGAAAAGTATTATTCATGCGAGTTTCTGGCTAGCCACGGACTCAAAATTGTTGAAACACACAATACGTCTCTG
Source organism: Trissolcus brochymenae (assembly GCA_030523145.1). NCBI lineage: Eukaryota > Metazoa > Arthropoda > Insecta > Hymenoptera > Scelionidae > Trissolcus > Trissolcus brochymenae. The sequence continues at coordinate 4,187 of JAQQRF010000752.1, read as the reverse complement.
ATCATTTAACTCGATTGAATTTTCCCCGGTGAAGCAAAGCGAAAAAAAAAAAGCTGGAGAGTTAATTCTTAACGAGATGATTTTTGTCTGCGTAACAAAAGTAAAAACCATCGAATGAAACGTGCATCGAATCAATTATGAAGGACGACCGCGATAAGCGAAGCTTTTGAATTACATAAAATCGTGACGGGGCGAATATTGGCATGAAAAATGTAACGGTTGAGCAATGGAAGAGTGCGAACATCCAACTGTATATTTTTGATGGACGTAATGTCTTTAACCTGATAGGAAATTTTCAAATTGTATCTCCTCTTACCATTAACATCGATTCCCAAGCCATCCACCGAATAGGAAGCGGGGGCCGGCCTTCTATCTTAAAGTAATCGGCTGAGTAGGCTTTTCTTCCAGGGCCAAGATCTGAAATCTTTATAGTGTAGCCCCGATTCACCAAGCAATTTCTGAAATAAAAAAATAAAGCACCTTACAGTTTCTTGAATGACGTAAATGAAATTGAAATAACTTGTTTACTTGAATTTAGTGGAAAAGCATACAAACATTTTAACCTCTTGTTGTCCAAACCAGAGTTATTAAAGCGAGAGAGGGAGGGAGAAAGAGATAGAGAAAAAAAGTTTTTACCTTGTCGCAAGATCACGATGGATAAACTTCATTTCCTCTAGGTACTTCATACCGGAAGCTATCTGAGTGGCCATATATACTAAGGTTCCAAAACTGTAACAAAAACACACAGAAATACAAACAATTTTCATTATGTTAAACGCTGATCATTTCGTGGTGCACGAAAAGTTATGGCATTAGCAAAATTACTTCACGTTCCGACACAACTGTTACACAATAGAGATAGCGAAATTTTCCGACAATCATATACCGCTTGTTTCGTCGGTTGTTCAGTTCAATTGAAACTTTGTTTCAAGTGTCATCCAAACAACGAGCTATTTTATTACAATTCTCCGCAAAATTGTTAACTTGCAGTTCATTCGTCGATTTTACAGGGCGTGAAATCGATCAATCGACGATCGTGCGATTTAAAATCTGTTCGAAATGTCGAGCCACTTATATCACGCGCCGGTTGCATATTACTTCATCCCGTATAGCGTCAATCCGCCGCATATGGGATTCGTGCTCGCTGTGACTGACAGACCTTAATGCAACTTGCTGCTGCTCGCCGAATCATATACGAACACCGTCATATATAGCGAATCATGTTTGCGCTCTGGCGTAACAAGCTGTGTGAAGCATACGCGCGTGCACCGAAAACAGATGATCGCGTTCGGTCAGACCGATAATTCGCTAGTGAAGACTTCCCGACACGTCCTTCAAAACCCGCATGACTCTCATACACGGTTTATCTATCACATTCGCCAGTTACGTTTGTCGGAGTTTCAATAAATGTGCATAATATGTTTACTATTCTTATCATTCCCTACTCTGTCTTTTTTATCTTCAAGTGGGACATGCACCTTACGCGAAACACACTGCAAAAGGAATTTTCATTTTAAACCATATATGAAAATAATTTTAACAAATTATTATTTGATAAAACAAACTTTTACTGTTTGGAATTGTCCAAAATATATGCTCATTTGCCCGAGTCCCACACACCATGAGCAATGAAAGTGTAGAGAAAAAGTTTTACTAGGTCATGCCTTATCTGGATACGAACCTTTGCACAAAATCATAAAACTCGTGTAAATATACAACGATGCTACCATATTTATAGTTATTCTCATTGCAACCCTCTTCCCTCTTATAGAAAAGTCTATCTTTTGTAAAAGTTTTATAAAAAAAGCTTTTTAAAATGGTATTGCAGAATGAAAATACACTGTTATGCCGTTTAACTTCACACGTAAAAGCGAGATAATGTCGTACCTTAACGTTTTTGCGGTTTGCACCGTCGATGTTTCCGCAACGTGGCTTTGCAGGTACTGATTCAAATCCTCATGCTCTCCATTTTCTAATACAATGCACATAGGATCATCCACCAAGCTTGCACCGAGCAGTCGCGCGACGTTCCGATCAGAAAGTCGCGATAGTCTTTTTGCTTCTTGTTTGAATTCTAACCTTTAAGTCAATCATTACTTGATTAGACCACAGAAAATGTAAAATATAAAAGTCGATCTAAATCATCTATATATATTTTTTGGTTAGAACGTAGTAACATCTTTGGATGGAAATGTTACATGTTTGAAAATATACAGCATTTAAATTGACAATAGCAGATGACGTGATTTAATATATATACACCCGTTTGAAATTGACATGGAAGTGATATGTATGATTTGTCACAAGATATGGTATTAGTGTACAAGGTACACGATGTACGATAATTTCAGCTTGACATCAAGTCCAAGATATGTCATAGTGTAATGGTCTTGCACTGATAACGCCCTCTGAGAGTGCGCCAAGGATAACGTATCATTAAGCTGGCTATCTATAAAGTTATTCCTCTAGTTTATCAGCCATAACAAATCCCAGGTAAATATATCTGATCACATAAGAATGTAGAGCCAATCAGCGCAATTGCGACTTCGGGATAATTTGTATCATCTTAATTTCTAATATGTAATACAAAAATAAAAATATTAATCGTGAAAATCTGATGAACAAATTACCCAGTTTAACCTTGTATAAAATGTGTATGAATCGACTGCAATAAAAAAAGTTTTGGACTATCGAACATCTTTTCTTGAAGTTGTTTCTCCCACGGCGAAATGAGTAACAATTTTAGGACCATACGTAACCAACCAACCTTAAAACTTCGGATGAACCAGGTTTCAGTGACTTTACGACAGCGGTATTGCTTTTGGAATTGCCAAAAATTTCTTCAGATCTGGGAAAGTGTTCGATCTCGCAGATGTGAATGTCCCCGAAGGAGCCACAGCCAAGGTTCTCGATGATGTTGAGACTTTCGCGTGGGAAATCGAAGATAAATTCCTCGTCCTCTTCTTCAGTCAGCATATCTTCCGGGCTGTAGCTGTTTAAACTGCTGGAAGCCTTGACACTCAGCGGTGGCGGTGAATTGGCGTTCGGCGAGGGTGGCAGTGGAGGCAGGGGGCTCTTTAACAACCGGTTCAATATTAGTTGGACGAAAGTTTATTGAAAAAATTTTTTATACCAACTTGAAAGGATTCATACAGTTTAATATTTGGCTCACATTAAATGAAAGTTTAATGGTTATTTACAACTACGAAAATCGACGAAACTTGTTGTTCGAGATATTGTACAATGCAATCTGGACTGTTAATTTGTAGCTGATAACTTTTTTAAAGCGAACAGGGCGTGCGAAATGAAACTTAATTAAAAATCGCAAGGAGTTCATTTCGTGCGGGTACTTTTCTATTAACAACTGAGCTGTTGAATCGTGCAAAGATAGGTGAATTATCACAACGGCTCAAATTCAGAATGGCACATTATATTTTAACACAAATGCATAATGTTCTTGTTTTACTAGGCTGTAGTGGTGAAAAATCAAAAAAAAAAAAAAAAAAAATTCATAATATCTCTATTAATTTTTTTTCACAACTTTTAAAGTAAAATTCACAGACCACCGAATATGAATTTTCATATACCAGTTTTATAAATTCTGCTACATTTTGAACTTACTTTATGAATATGGGAAAAAATAATTTAAAAAACTCATAAAGAGGCTAAAGAGCAGTTGTCACTAAACAGCAGTTTAGCAAACTTGAAAAGTAAAAAAAGAAAATAATAATACAACGCACAGAACTGACTTATATTTTGTAAACTTCAAAGCGAGCACCACATGAGCTTACGCAACCACATTCAAATTACTCCCGTACATAATGGTATAATATTTGCCGTATACTTTTAATTTCATAATATAAAAAGAGTATCGTACAACTAATACGCCAGTACATGAATTTTTTAATATACAGATTATTTTTTACTGAGTGATTAAAATTTTCATAAAGCAAAGGTATTCGCAATTGAACCTCTGGATTCTAAAAGGGCACTTAAAAGAAAACAATTTTAATCACTAATTAAAAAATATTATCATATAGAGAATGAAAATGCGCATCTTTTTTCTATTAAATATTTTGTTGTTAAAAAATTACCCAGGCAGAAAAATACAGTCGTAACGACATTGGCACGACGTTGGTAAAGTCGTAACAACATTGTTTGACAATGTCGTTTCAACGTCGAATAAA